>APFE030270237.1:301577-333031 GCA_000404065.3 Pinus taeda
GTGGCTATCCTTAAACCACCGCCGTTTTTTACCAACATTTCATAGAGCACATTCAGCCTAGTGCTGCCATGCATTATTGCACATTTTGTATTACAACTCTTTTTCTTGGACTCATACATAACCCTTCGGATTAAGGGGGGGAATGTTGGACACCTAATCCTAAAGGGTTAGCGTGGAAGCCGAATGGACAAAGCAGTCCAAGAGACCTTGGGATGTGAATCCCAACGGTCACCAAATGTACTATAAATGTATATCAGATTGTTAATAAAAAATGTATCGCATGCTTTATCTTTCCTAATTGTTCTCCCTCACCATGTGTGTTTAACATTTTATTTAGAAATAATAAATAAATAAATGATTTATTTATAATCTCAAGAAATATGGTTAATGAATAATAAACAAATAATGATTTATTTAAGTATTCTTACGTCATTTAGTTGAACTTGACAAAGAATAATAACTAATTAGTGATTAATTAATTATTCCTACAAAAAATAAGATAATTAACAATTTATCTATTTATTTCTCCTAATTGGATCAAATGTGACATGGAATATTAATTAAACAATGGTTTAATTAATTATTCCTGGAAGATAATTAAATAAATAGTGATTTATTTAATTATTCTTCACGGGTTTAATTATAAATGACTTAACAAATGTGGTTTATTAAGTAATTTATGACAGCGAAAGCAATTTTGTTATGGTAAAAGTGGCCCTACATGGTGTACTTCGGTCCATCTAGTAAATTATGGCTAGATGATCAATTTTTTGTGCTAACAAATTCCCCCCCAACGTGCGAGCATTAGGAGCAAAACGTATGAATGAAGTTCATTGTAAGGACACAATCACTAGACAAAAGATTGGACTTGGAGAGAGAGAGAGAGAGAGAAAGAGAGAGAGAGACTAATGGAGCTGAAGAGAAAGAGGATATGACAAAGGGGGTGACACCAATGCAAGTTTCCTTTTATGTTGTGGTACTAGATCTTAGTGAGCTGGGCGAGGCATACCTATACCCGATGAGATAACTTAGTAAAAAAATAATGATGCGCCCATAAACATGAAACTGAGCAATAAAATACATGTTGAATGTCACATGACATGCTGGCATAAATGAGCCATAAAATAATATGATGTGTCCCATATACATAATGCACCTGGAAAAAACATGAGCTTACACTGAATACAATAACATATGAGTACATGATATATAATGGACCTGCCCTCAAAAAATGGGTGGGAGGGAGGGTAGAACAACTAAAGAAGCCCTAATGGATAGGAAAGGGCTCTGGAAACTAAATGGATCATATGAAAGAGATATGCATGCATTGAGCACTGCAAGTGGTAGGAACCGAACCCATAAAATCTATAGAACTACATATGAAGTTGTAGCATAATGGGAAGCCATCTAGGCATGTGGGGGGCTACCTAAAGGACTATCCCCTCTTGAGTTATAAAACATCTCACACACACCCGAGAATCATGGGTACAATCTGATGCAACACTAGACCATCAAGTGTATGAATCACGAACATGAAACAGTCTACTCAAAGATTAATGATGAATCCCTTTTCTTAATCTAAGGCACCGAACAATAGTGGAAGATGGAACCAAGATACACCAACCTTTAGGTCGTTCTTCTGGAATAGACATGCTAATGTCAATAGAATAGGGGTTGCCATATGTGATGCAATTAAAATCCTCAACTAAGGCACGATGGAAAATAGTAATGTGACTGATGGACTAACACCAGGGGCAATGGGGAAATGGTACTGAGGGACAAACCAATGACTTCCCTTGTCAGAACATAAAGTGCATGGTTGACCTGGCAGTGACTAACTCGACTTAAGGGAGGATGGTGGGCAGTGTGATTGAAGGCCAAAATGGGCAACACGAGATTAATGGTATGCAAAAATGGAAGGAATATTGTGACATCATATAATGGGATGTGAAACAAACTCCATGGATGCAAAGATGACTCATCACGGATCCTCTGATCAAGGGTGACTCGATGACACTGCCATACAGAATAGGGCCGGTGGGGACCATGAAGACATGCGAAAATGATGGTTACTTATGACGAAAATCGACACGTGAGACAACAAGCACTAAGGGGAGGTGGTACCTAAGGTACAAGTGCCGCATATGAATAAATTTAATTTTAAGAGGTGACGAAGTGACCCTTACTGGAAAAATGTTTTCCAGGTGACGTGTCAAATCATCAAAAACTAAGAGAGACTCATTATAGTGCTTGATGAGAGCTTTCCAATGGTGCTAACAGTTCGTCAAATGAAGCTACGGTTTGGTCGAAATGTGCAATAGAAAAAATATGAGTTTTTATATAAAAGGGTATTTTCCCTCCAATTTGAGAGGAGAAGGACCTAAATCTTGTGGAAATTATAGCGGACAAACCGAGCATTAGAATCAGGATCTATGACTTTCATGAAATTGGCATTACTTGTCTAAAGATGGCCTTAATGCTTCTTGGAATGATGGTTCCTAGTGAAGAAGAAAATGAGAATGAACTACTAGAGGAGGTCTAGAATCATCCTTGCCCACTAAGTCAAACATGGGGACTAGGTGGTAGGACATATAGTAGAATATTTTAAGATATTGTATCAAATGTCTACGATATGCGATGTGAATATGGCTCGCCGGAGAGGCTGGTAGGACAAACTATCCAAGGAATGGGAGGATAATCGACCATACCTAGACCCATTGGGATCTAGGTCGAGACTTATGTTAATCAATTGAGAAGATGGCCAAGGGAAATCCATCATGCCCCCAAGCATGGGATTCTTCCCGCAAAACATATGTGATGGAATGGATTGATCTGGTATG
Source organism: Pinus taeda (assembly GCA_000404065.3). Taxonomy (NCBI): domain Eukaryota; kingdom Viridiplantae; phylum Streptophyta; class Pinopsida; order Pinales; family Pinaceae; genus Pinus; species Pinus taeda. The sequence continues at coordinate 304,418 of APFE030270237.1, forward strand.
AAAACGTGGGAATGATATGCCCTAGCAGGAGGATTTTGTGGAGCACCATTGTGTTCTGAGTGCTTGAAAAATGGATTTAGGCATCTCGGACCAACTTGGAACGAGACCCTCCAAAGGATGATAATGAGATGTAGGGGCCTATGCATCCCCTAGTATTTTTTGAGCATACTGGAAGTATTTAGAGTGGTGGACTCCAAATATGGGAGGAAGTACACATGATGGTGCATATTGTTCCAATGATAATCAGGGGTATTCATGGCTTCCATGATGTCCTCATCAGAATGGAATATGGGGGAATGGGAGGAAGATTGTCTACATGATTAAGCAGTGGGACCTGGTGCATCATCTTGAGAAAGAAAGTTCACATATGCATCATCTGGAATGGTAGACAACGAGCTAGTAGATGGAAAATCTATCGATGTTGAGACCTAGGTTTCCAACCAAGGAGGTTCGATAGAAGCAAACATAGAAACCTCAAGAAGGTTTTCATGTGAGGAACTCAAGAATGATGATAGGTAAGGTATATGGACTCTGGAGTCTACCATCTCGACATCGGGGGGGGGATCATGATGGTGGGACCATAGTCCCCCCGTTTTGGTGTGCTAGTGGTACTAGAATCCATAGGTAGATGAGTAGATGATCCACTACGAGTGGCCTCGAAGTCGCGAAGTACTTGGAGGAAATCAAGAAATTCATCGAGACAAGGGAAATAATGGGAATAATGACCATAATGATCGCACAAGGCACAAGGGTGATTTATGCGCAATGTTTTAAGTCTTTTGGATGAATCTGGTAAGGTAACTTGGACCTCACGGATATTAGACTCAGGAAATGTTTCATGAACCAAAGGTTTGAGATGAGGAAGTTGAGGATAGTTATTGGTGGCATGCTCAAAAACCTCACACAAAGAGCACTGAGGTGTCGGACTTGGGGCTTTGGTAGTGGAAGTCGCTTGGGGAGCCTTGTCCTTCAGTTCCTTTTTCTTGGCTTTTCCCCCCTGTCCAAATTCTTTCGCAATAGGAGTGGATTATTGTTGAGGTTGCAGTGGTACTAGAGCAGTGATAGGGGTCGTAGCGACCAATTGAACTTGGGTCAAGGCATGGTTTGAGCTGACCAAGCGAAGCGTTCATTGAGGGATCAATGTATGACATTGGGACCCCCAAATTCATATTAGGGAGAATTAATGAAGCCATGACTCAGACAAAAAAGATTCCAAGAGGAGGAAACAAGAAAGGTATCTGTCCTGCAGGGTAATGTCCTAACGGAACAACTCCTGGATGGTTGAGACCTAAAGGAATATTTCCTGGTGGGAACAAAGGGGAGGCACCCACAAAAGGAGAAGATCATGGGGGGGTCGATCCGGATGGTTCAACTAATATGGTAACAACGGGGTGCTGAGGAGCTGATTGTGGATTAGATGTACCATATTGGTTTTGAGTAGCCTGTGACACTTACAAAATGCAAATGCTCAAAGCGCTAAGCTCAAAGATAGGAGGGGGAGGACCAGGGAAAGCACCTAATAATGAGGAATCTTTGTAGACTTTAGGCGAAACACCAATGAGAGGGGTAGAAGAATTCTTGTCAAACTTCGATGAGATAATGGACTTAGGGGAGGTCAAGGATAACAAAGCGTAGTATTTCAAATAATCGATAGTGACAATCTTCCCTTCATGGGGGAAACACATCTTGCAGAAAACCACATACGCGACGGCTGACACGGCATAAGTGTAACTACGACCTAAGAGAATTTTGTAATTTAAAGGGGTACAAATAACCTCGATGTCTACATTAACAGTCTTTCCCAAGGGAGTCATTGGACAATTGTGATACATGTCAAGAGGCTGGGAGGAGTGATCATCCCAAGCATGCAAAGTGATGGTTGATGGGGATAGTTCAAGTGACTTGAGTTGCTTCCAAACGGAAACATAAATTTACGCAGGTGGATGCACCTTCATCAATAATGCATTGGGAGATGATGGCATTACGGATTCTGACTGGTATTTGGAAAGCAACGAATGGAGGTAATGGAGGATGTTCTGACGTATCAACAAGAAAGACAATCAAAAAATTGTCTGAAGGATCTATTGTGCCCAAAGTAGATAGTAGAACTTTCTTTTGATATGGGCACAACTAGAGAACCTCCAGCATTGACATGGTAGCAGGGGATTGCGCCAAGTCATCTACTATATTGTATGTATGGGCAGCTTGGTTAGAAGTCGTATTACGACATAATGGTCCCTTGTGGATCTTGGGAATTCACTCAACTTTAGGTTGAGGGATCTATAATGGACCATTTGGTATCATAAGAGGCTCATTATATTCTTTTGTTTTGGACGCAGTGGCGGAAGAACTCGATGGCTTGTCATATTAACGTGACCGAGTTTACAATTTCGCATCGAAGGTATTAACCTTGTTAGAATTCTTCATGAGGATCTAGTAGTCACCAGGACCAGAAGATTAGGGAGGGTGGGCTGCTTGACCTTGCTCAGGTTGAGCAACAACAAATCCTTGCTAAGGGAAAGGGTTTGTGAGCATAGTCGATTGAGATGGGACAGGATTTTGAGGCAATTGTTGCATGGGCGGTTGGCCTATAGAAGCTTCTTGGGCTTCCCACATTTGGCGAATTTGGGGTAAGAGCGGACACTCATGAGTATAATGCCCATGTACACCACAACATGCACAAGGTTTGTTCATACGAATAGCCTTGTTCTGCATGGGTTGGTTGCCCTGTTGCTAGTTTCTGTTGTTAGGCTGGTTCCCCTGAGGTTCATTAGGTTTATTAAATTGGTTATCGTGGTTGCTCTTGTTACCTTTCACCTTATTCTTTTTCTTCCAATTTTGGTGATTGGTCACACTCTGCCGTGTAAATAATTGACCCTGAGGGGAAGTGGCTAGTGGGGCTCAGGATGCATGGGATGTTGCGACATTAATGCTTAAGGAGCTGGAGCGTTCGGGGGTGCATAGGTATAAGATGATGAAGAGGAAACGGTTTGGTAGACATGTTGAGCACTAGCTGGCCCTGACATCTACTGATGTCGTTGTGTAAATGCACAAGAGGTGCTTTGTCCTGAATACATGTTGTTGGCAGGAGGGGCATAAGTGTTGGAGGAACTGATGCCCCCTACGGATAGCCATAACTATACTGAGTATATGGTGAAGGATGTGAAACAATTCCAATGATACCGTCGATGGCGTGATATTCCCTTGATGTATTGGCACCACCAGGACGGGGGAGGTCTAGTATAATGATATAGACATAACCCGATTGAGCATAAATCAAGCCATATCTCAGAGCAGTTTGGAGAGCCTGTTCTTCTATCTGAGGAAAACAAGATGTGATATCTTTACCAATAGGTGCTAAAAGAGTCCTAAGAAACTAATCGAGGTAGACATAGTCTTCGAAGGGTGGAGCACAACACATGGTCCTTCTACGCCATTCCTGGACATGATCAGAAAGACGAGTGGCAGAGGACTGACAGAATGTGGTCAAGATCTGTGTACTAGTGTCGTATCAGAGAGGTAACTGAAAATATGAGAGTAACGCTTTAGTAAGTGTCATAAAAGTGGAATGAGAGGTGGCGAGCTGATCAACATACCACTTTGTAGCATCTCTAGTGAGCATGCATTGGAAAAGCTGAAGATGAATGGAATCATTGGTGATGGAGATGGATGAACACATATGGAAGGTGGTCCTCTCCCGAATTACCGTCAAACTTTGGAATGCTCGAGGGTAGCATGGTCACCATAGCTGGCCAACTAGAATCGTGGTTTATAGCGTCGTTAATCAACTGGCTAAAATTCGAGAGGCTTAACCTAACCATGAAATGTAGCATGGGAGTTGTCAGAACCGAAGCCAACATGAGATTGGTTTCTTGCACCTACAATGGGTCCTGACATGATGATGGTATGCAGTGAAGGAGGCTTAGAATCAGATGAACCAAAAGAGGAGTTGGTATGGGGACTTGGGGGACTATGAACTCGAACCCTGCAAGGACGATTAATATGCCCAAATGGAAACTAGAGATGAATGCCTAAGAGTCTCTGTGACAAATGCCTTGGTGGCACAATGGTTGTAAGATAGAAGTGACACGAAAATGGTGAAGGGACATCAATAATATGTTTTTGTCTTTATGTGGGGAGATAAATTAATTAAGTTAACCTTGGCTTGGTAGTGTAAACCAAGCACCCTTCACTTAAGGTGTTCTTGTATGTGTAAGTGTGTTTATTAATTAAGTAGAGATCATGTTTGAAAAAAGAAAAATATGGTTGAAGTAAACTAAAATTAAAAATAGAAAATGAACAAAAAATCAACTCTCTAAAACCCCACCCAAACTGTGTTTGCAAACATTGTTCCAGTTGGTGGCGAAATCAACTAAAAACACACAAAAAAGGCCTAGAGATCTAAGCATCGGTGTGATTGGGATCAAATGACACTATGCCGCTGGAAAGTGGTGCAACAACAGCCAAAAAACCAGGGAGGAATATCACTACAAAAATATAGGGAGATGGGTGTGAAACCTAGGGAAAACATTGGCACCCTAAGGCATATGACCAAACAAGGTTCAAGATGAAACTTTGGATGGAAACAACCTATCTGTGAAGATCTAAAAAAGGAAGGTAGAGATCTGGAAAATATAACAAAAGCTCTGCAAAAAATTGAAGTTCTTGCTCAGCTAAACTCCTCCTATAAAGGTGGAAGCGTATTAGAAGCCCTAAGGGGATAAATTCCACTTTGACGAGGAAAACAAAGTACATCAAGGTCTAAGTGGGCTAAGACATTGGTCAACCAACCTAGTAGACAGCTCTCGGAAAAACCCAGAGAAACTAAAATTGTAGGTACTTACTTGTTTAGGGGGATATCGCACTTTTTGGCCCAAAAAGTGCACTCTAGACCTCCAGATCGTACTTTTGGGGAAAGAAAATGTGATTTCGGCTCCTCAGTTCTCGGGTGGCAAGTCTCAAACAACTTTATCATCTTCATTGTGGATGGTTCCTTTGACCTACAAAAATGACCAAAAAACTTATGGAGGTTAGAAATTTGACCAATCTAAGGTTAGAATGCTAGTAAAAAACATTAAGAGACTCCAAAAAGAAAAACCCTAAGATGAGAACTGAAGGCCACCCATGTTTCTGAATTATAATTAAAAACACAGTGGAGTTGGAAATTGTTGGCAACAATAATAAATTCCCTAGTGAAGTCACCAATTTTTTACATATAATTCTTCTTGAATGTGTACGAAAAGAAACTACTTTAGATTGTGGATGAAAAATAGCCCTAACAATAAAAATGGTTGCTAAACAGTGTAGATCTGTAGCAAATAATAAAAACAAAACCTGCCAAAGCCCGGATCTATGCCATAAACATAGTTAAACAGCCAAATAGAATAGTAAAATAAGCGCAAATAACTCTAATAATACAATGGAAACTAGTTATATAAAGAATATATTTTATTAGACAGCTCCGGTGAAGGGAACAAATAATGTTACCAACCCCCCTCCATGGGATGGGTTCTTGGATATCCTCAATGTCTTCAGCTTTTGTAGAGTCTCTCTCCTCTATAATGTGTAAAACCGAGCAAACGAAATATTTTTGCTCAATGAGAACTCATATGAAAAAGAATATGGTGTGCGAGAATGATAATAATTAGAGCTACAATAGTGAGTGCAACAATGAAAATAATCGAAAGTTAAGAATGAATGTAAAACTCTTCTATTTATAACAAAATATTAGGTTATTCTTGAATAATGAGAAATAATGACATATTATTAACCCCATTCTAGAATTAGCCATTTGGAATATTTTATTATATTTGGTTTGTAGGAAAAAAGTATTTAAACTTTTATTTAGAAATAATAAATAAACAATTGATTTATTTATCATCTCAAGAAATATGGTTAGGGAATAATAAAAAAATAATGCTTTATTTAAATATTCTTAGGGGATTTAGTCAAACTTGACTAGGAATAATAACTAATTAGTGATTAATTAATTAATTATTCATAGAGAAAAATAAGACAATTAATGATTTATCTATTTATTTCTCATAACTGGGTCAAATGTGACAAGGAATATTAATTAAATATTGGTTTAATTAACTATTCCTAGAAGATAATTAAATAAGTAGTGATTTATTTAATTATTCTTCATGAGTTTAATTATAAATGACTTAACAAATGTGGTTTATTAAGTAATTTCTCACAGTGAAAGAAATTTTTCTATGGTAAAATTGACCTACATGGTGTACTTTGATCCGTCTAGTAGATTATGGTGAGATGATCAATTTCTCTAATAACACCATAGATGAAACTTAAACCCTCACTATCATATTGCTTTTGTACCAATATACCTATCATCCCCAACCGAAACAAATGTGTTGACTTGGTTTAGAATGTGTGCTAACCATGCAAGAGCATGGAAGATACTACATATTTCAATCAAGCTAGTGTGGAAACCAAGATTATCACAGATCTGAACAATACTTTCAGAGGAGTTAGACTTGCTTTTCACGAAATAAGGTCCATTCAGAGAGCTTGAGTTCTACCAGTGTGTCGCCAAGTGTTGTAGCGGATACAACCACCCTCAAAAATTTTTCCTTAGCTTCGTTTTGGAGCCTCCCTACTAACCATCCTTAGAAGCATGTCTTGTACTATCGAAGTGCATAGGCTTCAACTACGTTTCATTGGCCTGTTAGCCTATTCATGTCAACCTGTTTGTCTCCCACCGTAGGCTGTCATTCTGGACTGAGACAGGTTCTACTGAGATGCTCACTCAGAAAATTATGCAATTCTAGAGGGGAACCATCCTTCCCTACAGAAATTACGCAATCCTGTTGGGCTCCAAAAATGCACAATCCAACCTTCCCTCTTAAAACTGCGCAATCTAGCCCAACACTAGGCTTCAACTCAGAAATTGCATAATTCTAATTGACAGTCAGGGCTTCAGTCGAGAAATTACGCAATCATGAGGGACATCCATTCGTGCTCAGCGAAGAAACTACACAAATGTCATCCCCAGGCTTGTAGACTACTACATGTGCTTTTAGGTTGACCAATTCCCTCTAGGATTGAGTAATCCTAATTTTAGGGGATCTATTTTTAGCAACTGGAGGTTACATGCAAAGATCGTTTAGAAACTTCCCTCCAAGTGTGGCTTTTTCCTAGATTTGTGGTATGCGTGTCAAAAGCCTCATCCTTATCAAACTTATTTATTCGATGCTACAGAGCTCATTCTTCACATTGATCTTGGAGCTATGACATCCCACATCGCATCTAGGAGTCTTCAGCGCATTCAACTCAACTTTTTCCGGGTAAGTCTACTTTTCATATCATTTGCTACTTTTACGTCACTTTTTGTATTTTTCTTTGTATGAATTTTGTTTTCTTGGTTTTGTGGAATGTCTGTTGTTGTTTTAATGCATGTTAGCCTTTAGAAGCATTGTTTCAAGTTTTCATTGCATCTCGCTATTGTCACATGCATGACATTGTTTCTACACTAACGGTCATCATTGCAGCGACTCGCTTCACACACATGTTTTCTTTCCCATTTTCTGAATCTTGCACTCATCGTTTGCATGCATGATCATTCACTCTTGTTTACACTCAGTCTCGCCATGCATTCAAACCTTTTCATGTTTTCATTCGCCCGTCGACGGGTCGGGATTGCCTTGCCCTGGACCTTGCCTTTCCTGGACATCCATGCGCATTTCTGAGATTAAAGGTTCTACGTTCCTCCCAAAAAATGCACAAATTTGGCTAGCATTGACCTCCAGGCTTGCATTGTGCAACTCTGGGAGGCAGTGCTTTGCTGGCCCCAAAAATTGCGTAATGCAGTTTGCTGGATTTCAATGCCCTTTTTGACTAAAACTGTGCATTGTGAAATTTTAGTCCTTAGTAGGATAGGCTAGACTGTGCATTGCATAGCACCAACAATCAGTCAACCTCCTGACATCCTAGACTGTGCCTTGCACAGTTTTGGTAGTCAGTCTCCCACCCTCCCAGTGAAAATTGTGCAATATTCACTGTTAGTCACCTAGGTATGTTGCATTTCACTCAAAGTTGTCTTGGTTTTCAACTAAGAGATCACTTGCCATGAGTGTTTCTATGTATTTGGGTATAGCAGGTGTCTGCCTGTCTCTCAATAGTACAGGTACAATGGCCTCCAAGAGATTAGGCTCAAAGGACACCATTGGAAGTGCCACTGGAGATGTAGCTCAACAATTGTCTATGAGCTTGCTGATCTACGATGAAACCAAGTTGTTCATAGGCAAATATACTAATATGAAATGGTAGGATATCAACGACACCCTCTCAGGCACATTTGAGGAAGATCTGGAAGACCGTAGGGTCTATGTCAACATTCACAAGTCTAGCTTGTAAAGGATTGCATGTAGGTATCCCATGTTTCCATGTGTAGACATGATCCGCTGGATTGTCTCACACATTGATCCTAAGACAATGGAATTGAGCAGTACCAGTTGAACACAACTTGCTACCTTTAGGGGAAAGGACTTTCAGGAAATGTATCACGTTCCTCAGTCGGTGATCACAATCGAGAAACCCTTCAGCAGACCCAACAACAATGCAAACTCAAGAGATATCTTGAAGAGCTTGGTGAAAGAACTAGCCAAGGTCAGGACCACACCCAGCCTGGTTTACAAGACGAAGGTGACAGAAGCCCGACATCTTCCCAAGGGTAAGCAAGCTGAGATACACATTTCCGCCTAAATGTTGGATGCAGTTTGTGCCTATCAGTAGTTCCCAGTCTTGAGTTGGGCATGGACACCTTTGGAAACCTTTGTGTGCACTTATTACAGATTATTCTCCGAATAAAGCTTCCGCTAAGTTATCACATAGTTGTCAAACCACTTTGGCACCCCAGTGTACAAAATGATATTTGAGTAGGATCTGCCTTGCATGTTGCAGGCAACGATGGAGGCATCGATAGACATAGCAGATTAGTATGCCTCAGCCCTTTTCACCTTCATATGGATGTACAACGCGAAGAAGGCTCCACATGTTTTACCAAAGCTTTCCATGGACAAGGTCGTCATGAAAAAGGTGTCATATCACATCTCGAAAGGGTTATCAGTGAGACTGCACCAGAAGAAGAAGTCACCTTAGCCTGCTTTTACTTTGCGAATCAGTTTGTATGAGATACAGAATCTCAAACATGTTGAGGCCGAGATGGAGTTCAAAAGATTCACCTTTGACATGAGAAGTTTCAATCTGTTTCACTTGCATTGCTTGGTGAAGGACCACTATGCGAGAGTCCAATTTCCTTAGATCCACAAGGCATGTCATTGGCCCGAAGAAGACCAACGGAGATAGTGTTATCACTCCTCTCACTCCTCCAAGCTCAATGAACCATTCAACATAGTTGTAGAGTGGTTATAAAAGTAAAGGGAAGCAACGTCTCAGAGAGCACCATCATCAACAATGGCAGAGGGTAGCAGACCTACATGTGACAAAGGCAAGAGGATGGTTGTTGACAAAGCAAAGGCAAAGCAAAGCTATAAGTTCAAAGCAAATCCACTTGCATTGAAAGAACTTTTTGAGATTGAGGCTAAGAGGAAACAACGTGACAGGAGGAACGTGCAAAGGAAAAGAGAAAAATAGAGGATGGAAGAAATAGAAAAGGAGTTGTAAGAGTTGAAGAAACAACTCTAGAAAGAACAGGAGCTGTGCAAAAGAGAGAAGGAAGTGCAACATGCACAAATTGATGAAACTACGCCCATACAGGTTATAGACTTATCCGAGAAGTTGGCACAAAGAAGATAGGGTGATCAGTCATAGGAGCAGGACTTAGCTCAAGAGACTGAATAGATGCTAGAGAAGATGGACATGGATGTGGTCCAACTAGAGTTAGATCAGGATATTGAGCTCATGCCTTGAAACCAAGAGGTCACCCCATCAGCTTCACCACATCTTGAAGTAGAGCAAGTCCTAAGAGATCAAGGAGACACAGATATCCTTGAAGACAATCTGGAAGTAAAGATGCAGAACATATCTTTCAACGAGTCGCAACACAGAGTTGTGCATTCACGTAGAGTGCCTACTCTGGATGCCCACATATCTCCTGCAGAGTTTGAAGAATGAGTGATCATATTTGAAATGTACAAGCATCCAACAAAATTGGCCAATGCTACCAAAGCATATGCTGAAGCCACCAAATAGAGTTTTCGATTATTGATAGTAGAGAACGAGGGCATGGCTAAGGAGTTACAAGCGACCGAGCAAGGAGGACAACAGGTTACATCATCTGCCAGAGCAGAGTTAAAGAGAGAGATACTGGATGAAGTATCGTCTCTCAAGACATTCATGTGGATGTTGTATTCCAGATTCGTCACCATGCATAAGCCAGTTGTCCATCTCAACAATTGGCAGCAACGTTGTGCTAGGAGAGCACACATCTTGTCGAACATGCACACTGTTTTCGATCGCATGCAAACATGGACAATGAGGTACAAAGGAGCTCCATTTCACTTACCAAAGATGATGAAGCTCAAGGCAGTAGAGTTGAAGGCACACATCTAGAGTCAAATCTGGAACTATGAGGAACTCCCACAACTCATCACCAGTTTGCATGCTTCACATGCACGGGTGTTCAAAAGTATGGATGTCATTGTTCGCACGCACGCGATCCCATCCTTTGGCACACTCACCGAGGCAAAGACAATGAACCAAGTCCGACTAGAGCTTGACATGTACTTTGATGAGTTGATGCGCATAGCCACTAGCACAGACTTGGAGATCAACTCATACACTATGCATTAATATATTGTTGGTCTGGCTGTGCTCAAGACTATGATGCACAAGTTATCAGATGAGTTAGACAGAGGTGCCAAATCAATGTACCTGGATGCAACAGAGTTAAGAGTTCGCTTTCAATTGGAGGTCACCATTGAGCATGTGAACACCATCACGGACTACCGAGCTTGGCATCAGTTCGCCATCGTTGATCATCACAAGGATGTTGAAGAGTTGGTCTTCCCATAGTTGTCTGAGTCTTAGTGATAGCTTGCATGGCTTGCTCAAGCCTATTTTGTCTCACATGGGTACATGTGCATATTGTAATGTAACATCTTGTTAAATTGAAAGACCAAGTGTGAATAGTAGAATGTAACAATCATGTAGTAGTTGACGAGTCATGAGGGTAGGTGAAGAGTCACAAAGGGCAATGTCAAGGGTCACCCCACCCTTTGCTATTTATAGAACATCATAACTCATTTACAGGCTTTCAGGATCCAAGCTTCCTATAGGTGTAACTTAGACAAAGTTTGGAGTGTATTATAACACGCTTTTGCTTCTCCACAGTGCAGAGCTAGTACATCTCTTTACAGGAGAAAGCAGTAGTGACTATAACGCTCCGCTGTGGGAACTAGTGGTTGGTCATGGTTGTATTGTATGATTGGATCTTTCACTCTTAATATAACATAGTCGACACATTTCATGCATATGTTGTTATTGTATTTCAGGTGTCTTGTTTACTCTAATGATATATGTAGTTGTTTTCTGATGCATGTATGTATGGAATGTTTCTATATATGTATGTATGAATCTTATTGAAATGTGTTGTTGGTTTAACCATCACTTTCGATCATTGGCTACCTTCTTTCCAGCTTGTGATGTTTCTCTCTCATGTGTTCCCTTTCAAGCTACATGTCCTCACAAGTTTCTAAAGGGTGCACTCATGATGCACCTTCCTTGACTTGTTGCACATGTCACACCCTTGCTACCAACAAGGACATCCTGCTTGCCTTTGCGTGCAACCGCGATCAAGGTGATACTATACTACCCCACTGTTGGGACTCCTACACCAAACAATCTGAGTTCTAGTTGGGAATTCTTACCAAGGAGATCTCGTGACATGTTGGCGGGTCCAACACCATCAACATACCTTTATTCTAAAAAGTATATTTTTTTTAGAGAAAAAAACATAATTAAAAGATAATTCTTGAGTCATGTCAATAACTTAAAATTATAAGTATAAAATGGGACATTGGTGCCATATTATTAAGATTCACCCTAATTAGTTCTCGGTATTCTTGAACATTTCTTAATAATTTTGGGTTCAAATAAAACTCACTAAAAACATTTTTATTAAGGTAACTGCAACTTTGGAACAAAGATGAATGTTGCTTGCACATTCATAACATTCAATTGCAACGTTGTTAGTTCAATTTCCCTACACAAAAGTAGATAATAGATTTTGAAGTGAAAATATGCCACTTTACACACTTGAAACATGGTATAGGATTTTGTTAAATCTCATTTGTTACATTATACCTTTATGTTTTTCAATTAAGGAAAGTTGGATGAAACACTGCAAATGGTCAATAACTTCTTAGTTGTTAAATAACCTTGACCACATTTAGAACAATAGCTTGCAAATTTAAAAAATATATGTTAAACAAGGCTGCAATGACATTACCATATTCCTTGGAAAAATTTTGTTGTCACCTAAAATACTTTGGTATCTTGAACACTATACATTTTCATTTTCCCATGAGAGCGTTTTTAGAAAATAGTTGTACCTTTTGTCCAATAAGATATAAATTTTCCATACAAATCTATACAAATAATGGCTAAATTAAAGAAAAGAAAAAAAACAAAAAAAAAAAAACAAAAAACAAAAAACAAAAAACAAAAAACAAAAAAAAACAAAAAAAAAACGGTATTTAAATTTAGAAAAAAATATCATCCACAAATAGAATTATTATAATCTCTGCTTAAGCAGAGAATGCAATCATGAATTATCTTGTTATTTTAATTGTAGTTTTTATTAATATAAAGCTATATGTTTTTATTTTTTTTCACTCTAATTTAATTATATTTAAGTTAAGCAAGAGTAGCTAAAATATAAAAATTGATTCATACTTTTCAAAATTCAATAATTAAACTAAACGAAAGGGAACGCCAACTATGAAGCCTTATTAAATAACAAAGACCAGTAGTGTTTAATCCAACCAATTATCCTTATGTCATATGTCTTCAACTCAATGTTCAATGTAATGTTACTTGTAAATATTACGCTATACTAGAAATATAAAAGTTATTTTTAAAATCATACTATATATGATTCCAAATATATTTTAAGGGATAGTTATTTATTGTTGTTGATAATTGTGGGAATCCAAATCTAACCTTGATAGAGGTAGTAATTTTAGAAGTTATTTTTAAAATCATACTATATATGATTCCAAATATATTTTAAGGGATAGTTATTTATTGTTGTTAATAATTGTGGGAATCCAAATCTAACCTTGATAGAGGTAGTAATTTTCAAGATACGTTCTCTTTTGGCAAGATCACTTATACATGATATTGGGCTCCTCTAGTGACAAATTTGGGTAAATTTTTTAATAAAATCTTGCTAATTCAATTGTGTCAACCATCCAAAAGCAACCTGTGCAAAATTCCAATTAAATTCAAACATAAACACGAATATGACAGAAAAAGAACCAAAATGTGACTTGGTCATGTGTAGGTTTGGAAAAATAAATGGCACCTACAATTGGAGCATTTGGAGCATGAGGAGGTGGTGAAATCATTTGAGAAGACTAGGTTATATGTTATATGTTCATGTCATTTTTAAAATTAAAATTTTATATTTGAAAGTCTAAAACATTGGTTATTAATTGACTTTTAGTCTTTGGAAAATATTTATTTGTTCAAAAATTGGTTTCTAATATATATAATAATTTAATTTGTTCATCTCATTTTCAAAATTAAAATTTTATATTTTAATCTCTATAATATTGGTTTTTAATTCACTTTTAGTCTTTGAAAAATTTATTAATTTAAAATTTGGTTTTTAATTATATTATAATTTAATTTAAATATTTAAAATTAAACTTTCCATATACAGGAGAATTTTATTTAATTAATTATATATACTTTGTAAATTTTATTTTAAATTTTAATTAAAATATAAATATGTCTAATATTATATTTTTCCTGTTATAATTTTTTATTATAATTTTATAATCCCTGGAAGGACAAATCCCACTTTTATACGGGCGATTATGATCAATATACTACATTTTCCCAGGGATAGAGAAAATTTACATCTGGTTGATTTACAGCTCTTACGTACTTTTGTTCAGGGAATTCTGAAAAACGATTCTCATAGGTGAAAGTAGTATTGGTATTGGCATCCCATGGATCACATCCAACAAACGCTCACAACCTAGAATCCAAGGATTCTTTCATATCGTTTCTTAAATAAATAAACAATAATAATTTCTTAAATTTTAAGAGAAACTCATTATGGCACAAGTATAGAGTGTCAGAGGCTTTATGCTGAGATATGTAGTACTAGGTATATATATAGTATATAAATTTCAGAAATATATTATATTATATTTTAACTTTAAGTATATTAAATTGATATATTTAATAAAATTTTGATATAAAATTTATTTTATATTTTTAATTATTTTTTAATTATATTATATAAATATATATTTGGATCAATATTTTATTTATAATTAATATTATTCCTTTATTATTATTTTTAAATATATATTTTAAATATGGTTTATTAATTTAATATTAAATATGAAATGATTTATCATTTTTCTTGTACTTAGTTTTTTTTTTTATAATTATAAAAATTTATCATCAATTTTTTTGGAAGAGATCTTTTTTCCCTAACTATATTATAAGGTTTTTTTTTGTCACTTAGATAACATCCAATTTTAAGATTTGAATTCTTGTCAAACATGTTACCACAATTGTCTTCCTTGTGTATGCTCTTTCTTTTGATTTTAAAGTTGATGAACTTAGAAAAGAAGAGAGTTAAAAAAGAAAGGTTACATTTTAAAAGAACACAATAATATAAAAATTTAACATTACCTCTAGTTTGATGATCGTACAAAATAGTAGGTAACAAAGTAGACTGGCTCTTCTTGATTAACAAGCTAGATGTAGGGGAGTCACTATAAAGTTGATGAACTTAGAAAAGAAGAGAGTTAAAAAAGAAAGGTTACATTTTAAAAGAACACAATAATATAAAAATTTAACATTACCTCTAGTTTGATGATCGTACAAAATAGTAGGTAACAAAGTAGACTGGCTCTTCTTGATTAACAAGCTAGATGTAGGGGAGTCACTAACATTTCAAAAATTGAAGAAGCGTTGGCTCAGCTAATCCCAAATTCAAGTTTCTTTGTGAGCAAAAATACTAGTTGTTTAATTTTTGTGTTATATTAACACAAGAAGATGTAAATCTCATGAGAGTTTGACTAACTAGAGGAGAGGTGTGGGATAGTTCCACAAAAAAATATGGAGGAGCTCACTAGTTAAATGAGAAATACTATTCACTAGTGCAACCCCTTTCACTTTAGAATAAAGCTACATAAGTAAAGGAAAAAAGAGAAAAAAGAGAAGCGAAACAATAGAATGGAGATCCAAAACACCTTTTAAGATCTAATTCTCCTTCTATCTATGTACCTTTAATGTTTTTCTGCAAAATTTTTAGAAAAGACTCACCAAATCTTATATCAATAATAATATTTTAATATATAAAACTAATTTCCGTATATAATAATTAATAATAATTATAACATAACTATACCATAACAAATTCTATTTTTTTTTATAATGATCAAATAACATAAAAACATCATCAAATATTATTTTTAAAAATACTCAAAATATTAACTATACACAACCATATTAAAAATTTCAAAATACTTTTCCTAAAAGTCTCTGCTATAATCTTAACAAATTCCCACTCTTCTCATAAAAGTCTATGCCATAACGCTAACCAATTTCTACTCTTACTTTAAAAATAAGAATAAGCAATAAATAAATAATCTTATAAAAAACCAATTTAATTTATTAAACTCCTTGAAAAGGGAAACTAATTTTCTAATTTCACACCCCTTCCATTACAGATAAACAAAAACTCTTCACCAACTAAATTTAAACCTAAAATTACCCCTTATCCCAACGAACAACCTACTGCAAATTAAAACGTCTGAAAACAACCTAATCTCGTGGTCGGAGAGAAAAAAGAGATATGCTTTTGTTATGACGTAATAAGCACACTTTGTTATGACGTAATAAGCACCCATATGTTAATAATGGTCTATCAGCTTTAACTTTTTTGTCATATTCTTGTACCACAATACACAGGGAAAAAGTATTAAAAATAATTAATTATTGAGAGATTCGTTGAGTATGGGCTCTTAACAACATGAATCATTGAGATGTTAGAAACTTAATTTACTGGTACAACGGAAGTAGAGTACAATAGCGTAATGAGAGGTAGACAGTATGAATATCAGCAATTTAAAATTTGGAAAACAGAACCTTTGACCAATCAAACAATAATCGGCCCATAGACTTTAAATATAAAATATTTTGAAGTCCGGACTGGATTAATGCACCATTGAAGTAGCTTTGATCCAGCAGGTCCTGTGGTTCAATTTTGGTTGACTATCATTTTGGGCATAATTTCATCAACAAAGATTTGTGGTCAAATTTTCCATTATTACAATCCTGAGCAAGATTATGTAGGTTTGAAAGCTGTTTCATGCACAATTGAGGAGCTATATATATTCTTGAAAGCTGTTCTATTCACAATTGAGGGCAAGAATTTGTGAAATGGATTTCAAGGGTTTTGACTGTCTGAAAGAGTTAAGAATATTAGAAATAAACCCATATAGTTTTGATCATGGATTTGCTCTCCAGGATATGAGCAGTATTGGATCTGCAGAGCTTTATGAAAACTTGTCAGGGCAGACAAGTAGTTATTCGGATCCGAAAACAGTAGAGAGCCAAACAGATCAAAGTCCCCCGATCTCGGCTTGTAGCGGAGATATTGCAACGAATCATCAAAATGGGAAGCTCTGGATGGATATGGACGAAAATTCGGGGCTGTTGGAGTGGGAGGACAACAATGCGGAGATCGCAGGATCGAAACGTGCTACCAAAAGTTGTAAGTCTGATGGTAGTGTGCTACAGTGGCAGCAGGAGCGTCCAGCGTCCAAGAATTTGCAGACCGAAAGAAAGCGAAGGAAGATACTGAAGGAGACACTTTTTAAATTGCGTTCTGTAGTTCCCAAGATCACTAAGGTTTCTATTTTCCACTCATTATTCCTCTCGGAATTAAATTAGTTGTACTGGATTTTGCTTTAAGGTTTAACTATGTGAGTTAAATAATTATTGTGCGTGGCAACAGATGGACAAACAATCAATAGTTCGGGATGCTATCAGCTATGTGTTAGATTTGCAAAAGAAGGTCCAGGAGATTGAAGCTGAAATCCAGGCACTCTCCAGCTCTAACAAGCCTGATCATAGCCAAGTAGTTACTTCGGAGATGACCACACCCCAAACAAATGCTAACTGTGCCTCGATCGAATCCGCGGACATGAAGAAATCTGCAAATAAAGTGACAAAACAGGGAAAGATACTGGAAGTAAGTACTGTAAATCCTGCTGATTCAAAGATCTCTGTGCAATTATCTGTGATTTATATTTGTACGTTTTGGATGTTTACACCGGATTTATTTTGGCATTTTTCCCTTTTGGTTTTGGACATTATTTAAATTTATCTTTGAAAAAACTTTGATGGATAAGGATAATATTTTTTTTACCACCCGTATGAAAATTTATATTCATAAAATTTAGAAAGAAATTAGAGGGTTTTGCAGATTCACTCAAATCAATTTTTATATTATTCATTTAAAATTAAAATACAAAACACATAAATAGTAGTTATAAGATTTAATACATTCTAAATAAAAAATGGTTTTAAAAATTCTCAACAAAATTCAACAATTAACAATTAATCGGGCTTATTGTGAATATTATTTCCAAATAATTTTATATTAATATTATAGAAATTATAGATTCTAAATAAAAAAAATGTTTTAAAATTCTCAACAAAATTCACAATTAACGATTTATGTTGTTTATTGTAAATATTATTCTAAAAATTATATTAATGTTATATAAAAAAATAAAAAATAAAAACGTTACAGAACAAAATATTCGAAATATTCAAATGAAAAAGCATTATTACACATGACCATTTTTACATTTCCAAATCGTTAATGCTAGAAATAAAAATTAGTTGAGAATCATGGTAAGGAAAAACAAATATATTATGTGAATATGTCAAAACGGATAAAGTAGAGTATATTTTAGAGCATGGTATGTTATATTGATTTTGAGAAAGTAAAATTTCTAGTTGTTGATGTGAAATTATATGATTTTATTGATGTGAAATTCTATGATTTTATATGTTGTTTGTATTTATTTTTGTTGTTTGATAGCAGAAAAGATGGGAAAAAAGTTAAATCATTCATTATTGATTTAAGTTTGGTATAATTATATGTTGCTTGTAAAATAATTTATTGTTTTGTTTTTGGGGAAAGTAAAAAGATTAAAAGTTGTTAATTAGAACTATATTTGGTAATTGGGAAAAATGATTTTTTTTTTTCTTTTAAATTAAGATATAAATTTTTGCAGTGCAAATGACATGATTATGATAAATATTATTATATTGTAATAATTGTGCTTATAAATTTTATTCTATTAATATTCATTTTCACTTTGGAACCGAAACAAAAACTATTTTCTTAAAAAAAAATTCAAAGTGAATTATAATATTTCAATTTAAAATAAATATCCATATATATATATATTATATATATATATTATATATATTTAATAGGTAATAATTTTTTTTTGTGAACACAATTATACATTATATTATTTTTTTGGAGTGATAGTGATGAGTCAACCTTCATTACCAGTTAGGAATAGTTGTCCCCACTATTAATTTCAAAAATTATGATAAGTTGTTCCACTACTTTTATTTATATAAATAACATTGTTCCAACTCACCCTAACAAACTACACTTTTAATAAGTTCCAAGGATAAGATCCCATGACTAGGTAGAGAAGTTTGATCCTGGCAAATCTTGTAGTCCTATTGTAAATATAACTATATATCCTATATATCCTTTAGAGTTTTTCCACTCTCAAACAAAGTTTATTCAATTGAAAAGAAACTACACTTCTAACCAAATTAAAACAATTTTGAATTAAAATAATCCACAGCAATCCACTCATATAACCATTCCAACCATATAATATAAATAACAAAATTTATTTAATTGAAAAAAAAATACAATTTTAACTAAATTAAAACAATTTTAAATTTATAACAAAATTTATTTAATTGAAAAAAAATACAATTTTAACTAAATTAAAACAATTTTAAATTAAAATAATGCATGACCATGCAATTATATAACTATTCCAACAATATAATATAAATGGCATAGCTTCAATTCGTCAATGATTATACTCACTATTTATGCTCTCTAGTCCATTCTCCTTATTTTATTTCCAACCTAAGCTATGCAAAGTCTCGTTTTGTAATAAATTTTCCACACCACTTCCGTGAATAACTTATTAGAATAGAAAAATGAATCAATATGTATCTTAATACGATGACAGCGTTAGTAAAGCTGGGCGTTTCATATCTTAATGTGTTCAAATCTTTAAAGACACGATTTACTTTTTAAAAAATGGATCCCCACTGGAGTCCATTCTCAACTGCGTACCCCACCGCAGCAATAGAAGAATTATGATTATTTGAAATCTCTTGACCAACGGTAAGAGCGAAATTATTAATTGAAAATGATTTGATGCGCCGGTCATTTCGGAAACTGCTCAAATTGCGGCTCTCTTGTATGAACTTCGTGTTCACACGCAGCACTTTCTTGTTTGAAAACATATCTCTTGCATGGAAGTCATATTTACACTGCTGAATTTAATTTGTGTATTTTTTAATATATAGAAATTTTTGTAGAGAGCAATGAAATTATAGTTAATTTTGTTCAAGTTTTAGTAGTATTTTAAATACTAGGGGTTCTGAAAATAAAGTGTTATATATGATAAGGTTTCAGGTTAAAATTTTTATAGTGTTAATAGGTAATTGCTGAATATTAATTACTTGAAAATATTTATTTCTAGAAGTGAAATTATTTTGTTGATAGCTAGATTGTAAGTTGAGTCAGTCTGGGTGGTAGGAGGAATAGTTGTATCTTTTTCATCCAGGTTTAAGTTTAGTAAGTTAGGCTCCGGAATTTATATTGAGAGCTGGTTTAGTACCAACAACTTCTCATGCTTTAGGGAGAATGAGGTAAAATTTCTTCCCATAACCAATATCTAAAAATAATTTTTAATTTAATTGAATTTAATTTGAATGATTCACTGAAATAGTTGCTATTCTCTCCGCAGTATAGTAAGTCTAAAATAAAATAACATTATTAAACTTGAAATGTTAACACTCTAAAATAAACGGAGACTGTATAGTAAGTCTGAAATAAAATAACATTATTAAACTTGAAATGTTAACACTCTAAAATAAACTTTGTTGTGCTGGGCATATTGATACTCAGAAATAGAATAACTTTAGTACATATATCTTTTTTGCCTTCAGGCTGGGAGAGAAACTGAATATCTTCCCAACGATACCCAATGCCCAAAGTGAAGAAAAACAACACAAACCAACAAAACAAAACTATCTGCTCTTTTTGCAGGTCTTGAACTGATTTTGGCTGACCGAAATTCGTTTTTCTTTCTTGTTCTTCTGGCAATAGTTTTCGATTATATTGAAATTTGAAAGGGGTTTGGTTGATTGATGCGGTTGGGGAGAGAACAGGTAGACATCTGTGATGCTGGGGAAGGGGGAATATACCACGTGCGAATAGATGGTCAGAAAGAGGCTGGCTTATTAGTGAAGCTGATGCGAGGCCTGGAATCTCTTCCACTGGATATCATGAATTCAAACTACTTCTGCTTAGATGAAGCCATTCACTCCACACTCACTCTCAATGTAAGTAACAAGAATCGACTTCATGAGTTGAATTTCACGATAGAGAGATATTATAATGCATTCATTGGATTAAAACATATATATAATCGATCGTTCATTTTTTATCACATGACAGGGGAGCTCAATGAAAATTAGAGCAGACAAGTTGGAGGAGATGATTCGACAAACCATCGCCAGTGCTTAGTTGGGCTAAGTCAAATTATTACTACATAAATGGTGTTTGTGAGACTCGTTTTTTCAGACTTATGAATAGGGGCCGCCTTTGGAAAATTTCTGGACAGACACCCACCTGTGACTATCCTTCATTCATATCATTTCCATTCAAAACCGTTTCTACTATAGTTCAGTTGTGTGATTCAAAAGTATGCTGTTAAAGATCCAATCATTGCGACGGTGTTATTTATTAGATGTGGCATGTTATGTAGTAGCCAACGTGTTGTTGTAGACTTGGAAATTCCACTCTCTTCTACTAAAGAAGGATTACTTATTATATTTCATTTGTTAACCTTTTTGTTTGAGCAGTTTGAAATTTTTAATATATATATATAATATATATATATCTTTGATGTCTTATTTTTACACCTATTGTGAAGGAATGTGTACTTATTATATTTCATTTGTTAACCTTTTGTTTGAGAGTTTGAATTTTTTAATTATATATATATATATATATATATTAATTTGATTGGTTCTTATTTTACAACCTATTGTGAGGAATGTGTTAGTTATGGATATTTTCAATGGAATAATAAAAAAAATAATGTTATTCTGAAACAAAAATGAACATAATCATATAGATAAAAGAAACTACAATATAATTCAACATAAAGAATCTAAAATCATGCTTCAAAAAATTTTAATATTTTTTTTAGTTAAATAATCAAAAATTGATCTCCGATGGGGTGAGGAATAGAGAGGACATTGCTCTTGAGGGAATGTCTGGGTGCTTATGGTAAACACATTACTACAAGATGGCGTGCTGGCCTCACAACCCTCCCATATTACCTTGAGTATGAGAGGCAATAAATACTGGCACGGGAAATCTCAAGTCACATTGGGTCTTGTGGAGGGTGGTGAGCGCATTAACATTATGGAGGGTGGCGAGGGTGATCGATGATCATTCTGCAGCAGAAAGAGTTCTCGATCCTTTGTGTGGAGTGTTGGGAGAAGAGGACAGTGTTGCAGAGGTGCTCTCGCCCGGCCGAAGGGTCAACATTGTCGTAGAACGTTCCGCCGCTCTTGGTGGGTGTGGGTAGCTGCCAATTGCCAAATTGGGCATGGCAAGAGAAAGTATGCAAGGAATGTGGTGGATGTGCATCTAATGGGGTTGGTTTGTTCTGGCTTCTGGTTTCTTTGGTGTAGTTTCAGTCCAGGCTAGTTGCAAATTAGCCTTTGGTGGAGCAAGATTATTGAAGTGTGCCTCCCTAGCCACTTCATAGGGTCCTAGGCTGCGGGGTGGTGCCATTGGCGACCCTGTCATGGGTTTTGGTTTGTTGGAATTGTGAGGGGTCACTTCAGGGAGGTTGTATGCTACTGGTTCGAGGTGGGAAATAGCTTTGTAAGTTGTGGATGCCCAGCGCCGGAGGGAGAGGAGGTTCAACCAAAGCTAGTGGTCTTAACGTCTGCTTGCATTGTTTGGGAGCTACTGGCAAGGTGGTCTTCGTCTTGCTTAGGTGGTGTCGGGGTTTCAAGCATGTGATCGGTTCCTCGCTCAGGGTAGTCCTCAACCAAGGTGCCGTGTAATTGAGGCAGGCCTGGCATGGCTATGTCTCGACCATGACTCGTTCTAGTGTTTGGTAGTGGCGGAAGGAGTCCGGAAGTTCTAAGTGCAGTGGGTTCAAGCTGCTTGGCGTTAGGAGGCAGAGGTGGTGGCCTGTCAGGGTGTTCTCGTGGGGTCAGCAGCTCGAGCGGGTACATGCGAGGGCTCAACCGGGAGTTGTGGTTCCCCTGGGTGTTGTGTATTGGTGTGTTATGGTAGTTGTAGTCAGCGACAAGGCAACATGGAGCACTGCCAAGATGTGGTTCAGTCAATTCTGGACCCTCTGGAGAATTTAGAGTCGTTAGACAAGAGGAGAATTCCTAACTAATAAAAACTCTGAAGAAAATGCATTATTTCCAATGTCATACCAAGGAGCATGTTGTGGTGGTCTGGCGTGGCCAAAATGTTCTATGAGAAAAGGTCAAGAAACTAGACGCATGAATGGCCCATTTCGAGGAGCATGTCCAATTTTTCTTTCGTAATTTGCCACCTCCTGGTACAACTCCAATTAACATAGCCTCCATCACCTCTGAAGACTAATATGGATACAAGTGTGTTATATGTTCTGTATGTTTACTGGGGCCTATGGCCTTTGAAATTGTGGACCGTGTCTCTCTTTGGTTTTTTGTGTCATTGTCATATGCTTTCGGCGGTAGTCAACAACCCTGGTGAGGGTGAGACTACCTTCTTTTTTCTCTGATGTATTTCCTTTTGAAACTATGAATGGAAATTTGACTTACAAAAAAAAATATTCATAAATTGAACCTTTAAAAGGAGAAACCATATCTTATAGATATATCGAAATCTTTAAAGCCAAATATTTGGACGTCAAAATTGTAATATTTGAAAATATTAATTTGATGTACTTTATTATCATTTTGTTAGCATCATTAAATTTATTATTATTATTGTTATTATTAACTTTGGATCAATATTTTGAGGAAAAGTTTGCATTTCAATTGATTTGATTCTTCTAGGTGTATGATAGATCCCGAATTAGATGAATCTAGATTGGTTTTATAAAATGTATAAAAATATATGTGAACAGTAATAATAACAAAATTTAAATATATTTTCAAATTATTATATTTAATAAAATATTATAGAAACATTAAATAGCAATTGCACCAGATGTTGCAAGAAAACTTTGTAAGGCATAAATTCCAGAAGATAAAGAAAAATCACTTGTATTATGCAAAATTTATCCAACATAAATTGCCTCTCAATCTTCAAAGATGCTCTTTCAAGTTCCAATAGAAAATATTTGATCAAAAATATGTTGTTTTTCAATATTGAACTCTCTCACTAATCAAAAGCTTACATTATATAGGAATACAACGAGTTATCAATCAACCTCTATTGAAAGTTTCTAAATCATTACCTCATTTTCATCATTAAATGAATTTACATCCCCAAGATGAAAGACTTAATATTATTTACTAATTATTTTATTTTTAGAGTAGTAATATAATACTGGATTTGCTAAAAGAATGAGATTCAACAATTAAAGAATTGACGTATACTTATACTTAATATTATTTACTAATTATTTCATCTTAGGAGAAGTTTACAATAGATAGGAATATGAGGAGTTAATAATCAACCTCTTTTGAATGTTTCTAAATCATTACCTCATTTTCATCATTAAATGAATTTACATCCCAAGAGATGAAATACTTAATATTATTTACTAATTATTCATCTTCTAAGTAATATTATAATATTGGATTTGCTAAAAAAATGAGATTCAACAATTAAAGAATTGAAATATACTTATACTTAATATTATTTACTAATTATTTCATCTTGGGAGTAATATTATAATACTGGATTTGCTAAAAGAATGAGATTCAACAATTAAAGAATTGAAGTTTCTTTCATAATTTAGTAAAAACTAAATAACATATATAATACTACTAATAAAGATATTGCATGAGATTTCCACAAAACTCCATAGATAGATTAATAATCCACAATGTCTCATTATTCTTCTTAATTTTATTTCTAATTTTCTAAACTAATCAATGATAATTTTATATGAAATTGGGAAATAATAAGCATTTATATACTTTCATAGAACCACTACATATTTGAAAAATTAAAATATTTCATTTACACATAGGAGATATCAAAATAGTTGAGCAAAAATAGCTTTACATTAGTTGAAAATATAATAAAACATAATTTACTAAATAAAAAGAATAGCCTTCAAATATAATAAATAATTAAATAATTAAAAAAAAATCTACAAGGTTATTATCAAATTTAATAAATAAATAAATAATTTACTACATAATTAGGTTAATAAGGTTAATGGTAAATTGTATATTTATGTTAATAAGGTTAATGGTAAATTTTATATCAAAGCAGCTTCATAGAGTACAATATTGAGCACTAATCGGGAAAATCAATGTACATAGACATTAATAAATATACTACGCAATCAACTAAAGCTACTTCACATGAAATTGAAATGACTCTAAAACCAAGTCGTGGATTCTATTCAACCATTTTCCAAGCCACGAGAGTGGAGACAAATGTTGTAAATGCCAAAAATTATGAATGTACAATTATTTGAGAAAATTGAATTAATTAATTGGCTTAGTGGACATGAGTGACACCCACACTAAATTCAATACTAATTTAGTGGACACGAGGATCATCCTACCATGAGTTAGTCGATCGACTTTTCTTAGCAGCTTCGCCATTAAAGTAGCTTTAGCATACTTTGGATGGCCCAAATTCTTGGGAAACAAAACCGAAATAGTCGGTTACTCTTAGTCCATATTATCTCACAGACAAATAGAAAAGTATGGCTTCCTGAAGTGGAATCTCAAAGATCCTTTGTTATGGACCTACTCTGTATATCAGGGGATATTATGAATGAATGGTAGCAGGTAAGTTGCCAACCCATTCCGAGGGCTTAGCATCTTGGCTTCAACATGGAGTTGTCGGTGTCAATTCTGAATCCTGCACAGTCCCAGTGAATTTCGCTGTTATGGCTGATGCAACAAAGATTGTCCATAGTAGAAGAATCTAAAGCAAAAAATTTGTCATTAACAAGGTGGGAGAGTCAAAGCCGGAAGTTTTTGCTGTCAATGGCAAGTATTTTGTTAAATTGATACAAAGAACAAATTTAATCGACATTCAGTGAATCCACTGAAACTGGGGCTTTACTTGTACAGACAAACAAGTAGATTCTACAGAAGTAGTAGCTGAGACATTAAAACCTTGAAATAAAAAGCAGCAGTTCATATCTTTTTAATATTTATTGCATCTAAATTCTATGTCTCAAATCTTAATCGAAAGTTATCTAATGTGATGAAAGCTATTCATCTAGCAAGGAAACCTTAAATCAACAAATAAAAATTCAGATCAAGCCCAAGGACGCTGATATGTTTTCAAGAAATAAATTACATTCAAGCGACACCAACAAGAAAATGGAGTTCAACAAAAAAACATTTTCTTTACGGGACACAATCAAAAGATGTTGATTTTTTTTCAAGAAGCACATTACATTCAACCGGCACTGCCAAGAAAATGGAGTTCAACCAAAAAAATACACGCACTGTGTTCGAGCGGCTCCTGCAAATAAACGAATTTCAACACAAAAAGAAATACATAGCATTCAACAGGGTATGTGGAGATTACTAAAAGTTTCCCAAAATAATAGATTCAAACTTGTCCGGTCATCAAAAACATTCATATAACCCAAATCTTTTTTTTAGCACGAGGGTAACAACTCAATTGCAAGCTTCTGACAGATAATACATTATAGAGTCTACACACAACTCATTCTTTTACATCGTTCGGATCTACAACACCTTTCTTAACATTTTCCCGACTAAATTGAAAAGGCACAGAAAAAACCTGAAACACTAGAGTCATCTTGTAAGCCCAATTTAAAACATAAGTTGTTACATGGGGAAATGAGCGTAGTAAAAAACTGAAGAGGAGAACCAGAAATCATGGAGAAATGAGCGTAGTAAAAAACTGAAGAGGAGAACCAGAAATCATTGTAGAGCGCATTAAACAGAAGCTTACCAAACTGTCAATTAAAACATTAAAATAGTGGAGACTTCATTTAAACAAAACTACCAGTGAAAAGAACTCATTGTAGCATTCTCCCCTCACCAGCCAACCGATTTGCCGCATCTTGATTATTTCTCCAGCTTTCCAATGAAACGACATTTTATAGAATCTTTCACGATTTCGATGCAGTCCGCAATCTCTTCGAAGAAAACAGGCAGCTCTAATGCGCGGCTTCCAAGCACAAGCTCCCTCAGGGTTAGAACGTGTTGGGTATTTTTCTCTGTTTGTGATGGGAAAATACCAAAACCACAAAAATAAAACACAAAGTCAATGTTCTGTTTCCTTTGCTCCAGATCTTTTACACAGAGAAGTCTTTTAAAAATAATTACAGAGGACAGAGTATTCCACCACCATAAAATGATTTCTATTCATTAACCAAAAACATTTACATATTCATCCTCTTTCACTCAGAGGGATTCACCAAAACATTTTCACAAGATTTACTCTGCCTCCTATGAAATTTACACCACTGTGTGTAAATATTTCATTTACATTCACTGCTGTGTGAAAAACAAACTTACAGAGAGTTACAGATTTACCTTTTCACCTGTGTGAAACAATACATGATTTGAAAACAAAACAACCCACTGGTTTTCTTCATTTACTTTCTCCTCCTGCACTGCTGTGCAAACTTTACTTTTTACATTACAAACAAAAATTACTTTGCTGCATAAAAACCCTTTTTCATTACAGACCCAAAAATATTTATGCACTTCTGTGCATTCCTCCCTTGCAATACAAAATTAATCTTTGTTTACCATTCGCTGCTGCGAATCCAATTTTTCTATCTCACTGTGTGAGATTCACATTTTGGTGCTTTTGGGCTCATCCCTCTTTCGCGCTGCAGAGTCACGCGTTTTTCATGCGTTTACCTTACAATATTACAATCCCCGTTGTAGTTTTTGTTTTTACATAAAAAAATGGGTCAACGATTTTTAAAACATATATTAAAAAGAAATAAAAAAAACTTACGCCCATACTCCTATTTACTTTGCCGTAAGAAATATTAAAGACCTTACCCAAAACACATAACATAACATTAATATAACGTATGGGATGGTCCACGCCTAATTAAATTTTAACAGGCCCCGTACGCGTACCATGAAGACTTTAACCGGCGGACAACGTCCTCTTCAATCGGACGGCGGAGAGAGATGCACCTTGATTGGACGCATATCGGGCGGGGTGAGCTGACCGAGTGATACCTTCCGATGGAGGTCAGGTGCTTACGTCATGCGTGCGTCACGATTGGACAGTTGTCAGCATCGGACCACACTGTCCGGAAACCACTTCAGGCCGAAAGGTGGTGCGATATCTTCCTGCCGGTTTTGATTTGCCGCTGGGTGGTTTTCTCCGTGCGTTGACTGCTGGTCCGCGCGGTGAAATTATGATTTCAACACTCCCCTTTAATTTCACCTGCTGGGCATTCAGTCATACCCAGACACTTCCTCAAAAATTCAAAGCTTTTCTGATCCAGTGGCTTTGTCAAGATGTCTGCAACCTGTTCATGAGTCCTACAATGTTCTAGGACAATTTCTCCATTGTTCACTAACTCTCTGATGTAGTGAAACCTTGTATCAATGTGTTTCGTTCTCTTATGAAACACTGAATTCTTTGACAATGCAATAGCTGAGCTATTGTCGCAAAAGATCACTGTCGCTTTTGCCTGCTCTTGGCCTAAGCTTCTCAACATCACTCTCATCCAAACTCCTTGACATGTTGCTGCTGTAGTTGCCACATATTCAGCCTCTGCTGTAGACAATGCTACAATGGACTGCTTCTTAGAAGCCCATGAAATGGCTCCTGAACCCATATGGAAAACATAACCGGAAGTGCTCTTCCGATCATCAACACTTCCAGCCCAATCACTATCTGTGTATCCAACCAAAACTGAATGTTCTGAG
>APFE030270237.1:333051-377700 GCA_000404065.3 Pinus taeda
CATCTTCACTTCAGCAATACATCTTTTGCTGGGTGCTATATCCATGATGGTACACACATCATTCACAAAGTACACATTATAACCCTTTTGAACAAGTTTTCCAACACTCAAGAGGTTACATCTCATTCCGAGGACATAATAGACATCTGCTATGGTTTTCCTTTCTCCTTGCTTTGTAAATATTTTTACCTCCCCTTTTCCCATAACAGAAACTTTGCTATCAGTTCCCAGTGTGACTTCTGATTTCATATTTTTATCTAGGGCAGAAAAGAGAGCTATATTTCCTGTCATATGGTTGCTGCAACCTGAGTCTAAAAACCATATGTCTTCACTATTTGTTTCAGCCATGTTACAAGCTAACAACACATTAGTTTGGCTGATGTTCTCTCTAGTAACATTTGCATTTGTCTATTACTCATATCATGCTGCTTCTTCCTACATTCACTGGCATAATGCCCATATTTTTTACAATAATAGCATTGGACATTGGATTTTTCATACCTTTGTCCTTGAGCATGATGTTGTTCTCTTTGTTGGCTGCTGCCTTGACCTTGGTTCTGATTTGGATTGCTGCCTCTTCCTTGAGCATTTGCTGGACTGTTCCTTCCACCTCTGTTCTGGCTTCTGCCTCTTCCTCTCTTGTTTCCTCTTCCTTGACCTCTTCCTCTTCCAAAGGACATCTGGGTCTTAAAGGCTTGCTCTAGAGATGAGTTTTCATTCCTACTCAATCTCTGCTCATGTGTTATCATTGATGCATGTAGCTCATCAACTGAAAAGTTTGAGAGATCCTTTGTCTCTTCAATGGTGGTGACAATAGCATCAAACTTTGAGGGTAAGACCCTCAATATTTTCTCCACAATCCTCCTTTCTTCAATGGTTTCTCCATGAGTCCTCATCTGTGTAACTAGACCAATTACATGTGTGAAGAATGAGTCAATATTGTCTGACTCCTTCATGTTGAGATTCTCAAAATCTCTCCTCAGCAACTGTAGTTTTGCTGTCTTCACTTTCTCCATGCCTTGATAGGCTGTCTTGAGGGTCTCCCATGCCTCATTGGATGTCTCAGCTACTGCTAACCTTGGAAACACACTCTGGTCTACTGCTAGATACAACAACACACGGGCTTTTGAGTCCTTCTTCCTATTGCTCTTCAATATGTCTTTCTCTGCCTGAGTTAATCTGTTAAACTCAGTTTCATCTGCTGGTTCATCAAAGCCATCTTCAACCATTTCCCATAAATCTTGAGAGGCAAACAGGGCTTTCATAGTTATTGCCCAGTAGTCATAGTTCTTCCCATTGAACTGTGGGAGATGGGTGTTAAACATACCCATACCAGTGCTTGTGCTGGCCATTTCTTGCATCCTCAGCTATGTTTCAACTTCTTGACTATGTATTTAAAAACAACTTACTGCTGCAACCAAAAGACTTCTCCCTTCAGCTTCTTTGTCACCTACAAAGAGCCTAAGCCTGCTCTGATACCACTGTTGGGTATTTTTGCTTCTGTTTGTGATGGGAAAATACCAAAACCATAAAAATAAAAACACAGAGGCTATGCTCTTCCTTTGCTCCAGGATCTTTTACACAGAGAAGTCTTTTAAAAATAATTACAGAGGACAGAGTATTCCACCACCATAAAATGGTTTCTATTCATTAACCAAAAACATTTACATATTCATCCTCTTTCACTCAGAGGGATTCACCAAAACATTTTCACAAGATTTACTCTGCCTCCTATGAAATTTTACACCACTGTGTGTAAATATTTCATTTACATTCACTGTTGTGTGAAAACAAAACTTACAGGGAGTTACAGGTTTACCTTTTCACTGCTGTGAAACAATACATGATTTGAAAACAAAACAACCCACTGGTTTTCTTCATTTACTTTCTCCTCCTGCACTGTTGTGCAAACTTTACTTTTTACATTACAAACAAAAATTACTCTGCTGCATAAAAACCCTTTTTCATTACAGACCCAAAAATATTTATGCACTTCTGTGCATTCCTCCGTTGCAATACAAAATTAATCTTTGTTTACCATTCGCTTCTGCGAATCCAATTTTTCTATCTCACTGTGTGAGATTCACATTTTGGTGCTTTTGGGCTCATCCCTCTTTCGCGCTGCAGAGTCACGCGTTTTTCATGCGTTTACCTTACAATATTACAATCCCCGTTGTAGTTTTTGTTTTTATATAAAAAATGGGTCAACGATTTTTAAAACATATATTAAAAAGAAATAAAAAAAACTTACGCCCATACTCCTATTTACTTTGCCGTAAGAAATATTAAAGACCTTACCCAAAACACATAACATAACATTAATATAACGTATGGGATGTTCCACGCCTAATTAAATTTTAACAGGCCCCGTACGCGTACCATGAAGACTTTAACCGGCGGACAGCTTCCTCTTCAATCGGACGGCGGAGAGAGATGCACCTTGATCGGACGCATATCGGGCGGGGTGAGCTGACCGAGTGATACCTTCCGATGGAGGTCAGGTGCTTACGTCATGCGTGCGTCACGGTTGGACAGTTGTCAGCATCGGACCACACTGTCCGGAAACCACTTCAGGCCAAAAGGTGGTGCGATATCTTCCGGTTTTGATTTGCAGCTGGGTGGTTTTCTCCGTGCGTTGACTGCTGGTCCGCGCGGTGAAATTATGATTTCAACAGAACGCTCGTCTTTCCCAGCTAAGTCTCTATCCATATTACTTCTCAACTTTGTCAGTGTTCGGATGCTGGCTTATTCTCGACTCGAATTAACACATAATTCAACCCATTAATCTGAAGTCATTTTAGAGGACCTGTGTCAAGTGGCAGATTAAGAGATCATCCCAATGGAAATGTCACTTGGGTACTGGGTAAGTGCACACTTCAACATCAACATTCTACCAACGAATCTGACATTTTATACTTGCTCTAAGGTAATAAACTTCTGTACCGTTGCCATCTTCAAACCAGTTATGGGAGCAGGGTACCTATGGTTAACTTTAGAGGATTAATATGTGGGTTAGGCCAAGGTTGTCAAAACCTGTTGTTGGTTGACTTAGTTTGCCACAGAGGTGAAATCAATACCTAAAATCAATTCCGACTTTCAGGTGATTATATTCATGAGATGATTTTGGTGTATGTATACATGGTTTAGAATCTAGATTGACCAAGGTTGTCAGAATCTGTTGAACTTCTTGTTTGATTTAGTTTTGCCATGTAGATCAAATTAATACCTAAAATCAGATTTAGGTGATGAGATTCATGAGATGGTGCATATAGCCTCCCTTGTATTTATCTTATAAGCATAGATTCATGAGATGGTGCATATAGCCTCCCATGTATTTATCTTATCAAGCTGTATGCTTATAGATAGATATTCTTTAGTGTAAAATAATTTTGTGGATATGATCACAGTTGAAAAATAAAAAGTGGATTAATTTTTTTGAATGTTTGATGTTAAATGTTTTAATATTTGAGAAATTTCATGAATAATGAAGAAGTTAAACGTTCTCAGTAAAATTTCCATAATATTTTGGAATGGGCATAAAATGATGAAAAAACAAAATCAAACTATATTAACAAAATTTCTATAATATTTTGAAATCTGAATATAAAGATGAAAAAACAAAATCTATAGTTAATTATTTTTACTAAAAAAATACTTAATATAAAAAATATTGGAATGTTATAATATATTTGAAATTAAATTTTTAAGTTTTTTATTTTCTGAGCCATCAAAACTAGCCTTGAAACCAGATTTTAGAATTTTGGAATATAATTAACAGAGTATAAGTTAGACATACTAAATGTGATTTATTAAAAAATTATTTTTACAATTTTATATGGTAACAAGGCCACATAGCTAGCTTTCCTCCACTTAGTTTAATTATTGAACTTTCAAAAATATGAACGAATTCCCAAATTTTAACAAAGGCTTAGTTTAAATATAGTTAAATGAAAATAAATAACAATAAACATATAATAGGACAATGTTTTGTGCAAAATTGAAGCATTGTATCCAAAGAATATATCATGTAATGGAGTGTACCATTAAATTTATTGAGTATGAGTGAAATGGGTGGATTGACTATTGTGGTATGAAATTGGCCCATCTTGCTAGAAAATGTTGTGTAGTGGACTATAGTGGACTATAGCATAGATGTAGATAAAGCACTATTATTGGTGTGATTAATTCTCCCCTGAAGTTATTTTATGTCTTTTGCATTAAATTCTTTTATTGATGAGTTTCTTTTATTGTTGTTGAATTGTTTTATAAGATTACTCATTAAGTATGTAGTACAAGTTTTCTAGGACACACACAACTTTATTAATATATTAAAATTAGGGAATTATTGTATTTAATAGTAATATTATTATCTATTAAATTTTTAATTTATAGGATACATATAGTATACTAAATAATTTTTAGGTTTATATTATTAGTATATTATACTTATTATATAGGTTTTAGTACCTAATTATAATTTAGGAGTCTAATATAAGTACTCACTTATTGTATCTTAATAATGACCTTAACTATTATAATTTACCTATACTCCTAATATTAGTATAGGTACTTAATTATAGGATAATAACTAAGATATTATAAGGTAGAATGTTCTTACCTTACTTATGTTGTAAGTTATAATAGGACCATTACTATTAATAAGAATATCACTATAATAGGGTTATTTGTTTAATCTCTTATTTGGTAAAGATAGTTAAGGCTAATGTTAGGATTACTATAGTCCATAAGTAAAAATAATAAGCATATTATATTCTTAATGATATTATATTATGTGGCCTTAATATCATACCATTATAATTTAAATATAATGGCTATATCTTATAATGTATCATATAGTTAATAAGCATACTAATAATTTATAATCTTTTTTATAATTATAGGCAATTCCAACTATACAAAATAGGAACCCTTATAACAAAAAAAATGAAAAGCAAATTATTTAATATTTATTTTTAATCTTGAAAATTGATGCATAGAAATCATGGAATCATTGGATGTTGAGCCATAGATTAATATACCTATCAAAATCAAGAAAAACATGAATCATTAAATCATTTTATATCTAAAATATTAATCATTAAGTCACTTTAAATCTAGAATATTACATGTTACAAATGCAAATAGTACACACTAATTAACACATTTTACCAAAATAAATATCAAACTAAGTTGAGCTTAAATCCCTTTTAGATATTTAAATATCATGAGAATATATATATATATATATATATATATATATATATATATATATATATTAAAAACATTGTACAAAGCACGAAGTTGTCATCACTACTCTCAATCAGCTGCATTATTTTCAATGCCATGCCAGAGAAAGAATTGTAATGATTTGGTGGGGGAAAAACATGCTAGTAGAAAAGGTTGAGAAGTTGGAAACGTGATTGGCTCACTTATAAACATGTCAACTGCGCATATTGTGGCTAAGTTCGACCAACATGTCAACTACCCATATCGCTCTCCTCCCCCTCCAAGGACTAAGCCGGATAATCCAACATTAATTACTTTTGATAATTGAGTATGGTCATCGGTTTCCTTCTCGTTCTCTATGCCTTTCGGTGCTTTTCGCCTGCTAGACTTTGGACAACTAATATACCTCTCTTTATGTTTCTTTGTAACATTGTAATAGAAATGGTCAATAAATGTAGTCAGATTGAGACCATTTTCATTTTGACATCTATATACTGTTTTTTTATGAATGAATAGATATTTGACTTACAAAAAAAATATAACATTGTATGCCAATATAAAAGCTTCTTTCCTATTAACAAAGTAGACTGAAATTTTTTACTATGCTATAAACTATTTAAATATAATTCTTATAAACAATCCATTCTAAATGGATTTTCAAACCATTATTTTATTGTTTGATATGGCTTTGGTAGGTTTACAATAAGAATAAATAATAAAAATGAATTAAATAACCCTGTACAAACTTACTTTGGACTTGTCTCTCTTATCATGTGTTATAATAATGTTGCATAGCTAGCATTCCTGGCATTTAGTTTAATGATTGAAATTTGAAAGGTATGAATGAACTTCCATATTTGAAAAAGGGCTTAGTTTAAATATAGTTAAATTAAAATAAGAAACAATCAAGATATAATAGGAAAAGACAACTCCATAATAGAGATATTTTATATGCTTTATCATAAGTACATAAATGAATATGTTAACCAATCATTCCAAATTTGATAATATATTATTTTATAATGTCAAAAAATTTAATTTAAAACAAATATTAATCACAACATAAATAAAATAATGATTATACATTCAATCAAACTCCCCATGCCACCTAAATTGATGTCCAAATATAGTTTTCTTATTTAAAGCATGTGTACAATAATAGAATTTAGTATTTTTTAAATTCATAGCTATCTTATAATAAATTTTGAGTTCATTTCTTAATCAAACTTACACATCACAACTTATTCTATATACTTAATTTCTTATATGAATTAATAAAGTTAATTTTTATATTTTATATTCAATGTAAACTATGAAAAAGTCATAAACGTTTAAATAAATAAAAAAAAATGACTAAGTTATTGTTCACTTCTTCACTTAAGTGATTATTTATACAATACAGTGGTTCTACATCATAAAGGAATGGCACATACGTAGTACTATTGGATATGACACCATCATGGTCAATTCTATCCTATTAATTCCCTCTCATTGGAACCAAATTTCTATGTAACAAGAGAAACAATATAAAAATTGGTATTAAATGGACCCTGTGGCCAGTGCTTTGCCCGTAAATCCATTTGTTAACTCTAATATCCAAGAAGAGGAAGAATTTTATAGATGGTGAATCATTTACTCTGAGTTGTAAATGCTAGCAGGGTTCCTCACATACAGTAGTGTGTGGGATGAAAAACCTCCACAATGTCGACAATAACATCCAATGGCAATGGACGATTGATGAATTCCAATAGGGGACGACCTTCATCAGATCCATGTAAGAAGCATGGGAGTTAGCTTCTGACATCCTTAACATCGATGTAGGATTTCTATACCAACATTTATGAACTGACAATTGTTGGTATACCAACATCATTGCACAATAAGAGTCAAACTGATTCAACCAATCAAAGTGTTGAAAAAGAAAAAAACAAAATACTTTAAAGAATAAATTAACTTAGTTTCTAATGTTAATTTTGGAAACTAATGTTTAATTTTTCAGTCAAACTGGCATTAATTGGAAGAAAACACCATATCTGTTTGAAGTTTGACAACAAATTATGTAAATATGAGTAATAATTGTATTAGTTACTACTAGTTAGTTTTATACCGAAACAACAGTTGTGTAACAGAGGAGGCTTGTATAAAACTACCGAATGCCCGAGAAATGTAATCATGGAGAATCATTGTTGATTGAATAGAGATTCCAATCCCTTGCCTCGTGGATGTTTCCTTGACACCCTGTTAAGGTTTTACCACGTAAATCTTGTGTTGTTATTTGTGTGTTTGAATTTAGTTTTCCAGTTAGTTATGAGTCTTTCTTGGTCAATGTATAATTGAGTTTTTATTTTCTTTCCTCATTTCCCCTATTCGAACTACAAATGGTATCAGAGAAATTTTCTTGTGCATGAGTTTGTCATTATTGAGGGAGAGAAGTCATTACTTGAGCATCGCTATTGAGGAAGCCTTCTGCGTGTGCGTGAAGCGTGGCTGAGCATCGCTGTAGAGGAAGTCGGTTCCCATTGCTGGCTGAACCGCATTTCTGTGTGGAAGGCATGAAGTGTGGCTGAGCTGCCTGTGTGAAAGAGAGGATGCTACGTGACTGAGGTTGGCTACGTGAAATCCATTGTTGCCTACGAAAAGGAGAGGAGGACGAGCCTACATACATCATTGCTGGACGTAAAGACCAGAGTTGAATGTGCTGCATGTTAAGTTGTGCTACGTGTTAAGTTGTGAGTATTGCGTGCTGCGTGTTAACATATTGCCAAAGGCTGAGGAGAGGAGGACTGCGCTTGGACCAAAGTGAAAATTGATTGAAGGGAGGCTTTGCTGCATGAAGGGAGTTAGCAATGAAGACTCATTGTCCCTGTGTGTGAACCCCTCATTGCTTACGCGCTGACTAGTGGAGTTGAAGATGCGCTGACTGGTGGAGTTGAAGACTCTGCATCCCTACGTGTGAACCCCTCATTGACCACGATGCCACAGTGGTCCTTGCGTTTTGAGTGGAAGAGCCATCAAATGGTCCCTGCGTTTTGTGTGAAAGAGCCATCGAACCAAAGCAGAGGCCGTGTGCTGCCAGAGCCTGATCAACAGATATGGATCTGGATATTTTTTGTTAAATCTGAGATAAAATTTTTAGAAAAAATTTCTAGAATTGCTGTTGAACTCGGGTATTTATCAAAGTTCTAGAACTTTTTTTATTTTCAGCAGAAATCTTTTTTAAAACAAAAACAATAGATTGAAATCAAATCAAGTTTTTTTTAAGGGGTGGATTTTATACAAATATTGGAGGAAAGAACTTCAGGAAAATCAAATCAGAAATTTTGTTGAAAACAAATAAAAGGAGTTGATTTATTCAAATTTGGAGAAAAAAATTCAAGAAAATCTTTTTTTTTTTTTTTCACAAAAACTAAGGGTTTGAAATGAAAGGAAGGGTTTGAAATGAAAGGAAGGGTTTGCAAATAATTTGTTGAAGGGTTTTTTGGGGAATTATTTTGTTTACACAATTTTTTTTTGAAGAAAAATATAAACCCTAGTTGAAAGACTGAAGATTGAAACCCTAGAAAAATGGCCAAGATGTCAAATGCAAAATTCGAGGTGGAGAAATTCACTGGAAAGAGCAATTTTTCTCTTTTGAAACAGAAGGTTAGGGATCTGCTTGTGCAACAGGGGTTGCACAAGGCACTAGATGGGGCAACTAAGAAACCTGTAACCATGACTGATTCATACTGGGAGGACTTGGATGCCCGAGCTCTCAGTACCATCAGGTTATGCCCGGTGGATAAGTTTCATTTCAACATTTTTGAAGAGAGTACAACTTCAGGATTGTGGGAAAAACTGGAAAATTTCTATAAGATAAAGTCATTCACCAATAGAATTTATCTAAAAAGACAGTTGTACAGTCTTCGAATGAAAGAAGGTTCAAAAGTTGCAGAACATTTGAATGTTTTTAATACACTTATATGCCAATTAACAAATATGGAAGTTAAAATTCAGGAAGAAG
The DNA here is from genome assembly GCA_000404065.3 of Pinus taeda. Classification (NCBI taxonomy): domain Eukaryota; kingdom Viridiplantae; phylum Streptophyta; class Pinopsida; order Pinales; family Pinaceae; genus Pinus; species Pinus taeda. The sequence goes on from APFE030270237.1 coordinate 342,278, forward strand.
ATAAAGCCATAACCTTGCTGTGTTCTCTGCCCAAATCATGGGATCACCTCGTGACTTCAACCAGCTTGAGCACTGATGATTCTTTGAAGTTTGAATCAGTCATGGGAGCTCTCTTGTCTGAAGAAGTACAAAGGAGATCTTGTAATGAAACAGCTGCATCATAAGCCATGGTAGCTAGAGGATGCTTAAAGGAAAGAGGAGAAATACTAAGGGGGTCTTCTAGATCTAAATTGAAGGGAAAGAAGTGTAAGGGAAAATGTTGGCACTACAATAAAATTGGACACTTGAAGAAAGACTGTTGGAAATGAAAAGAATCCAACAATCTGAAGAAGGAAGCAAATCAGGTCGATTTAGGTATGGTAGACGAAGTTTTATCTGCTGAAAGATTATGTATGATAGATGAAACTTCACCTAAATGTAATGTCTCTCAAGGTTTAGAAAGCTAGCTGTTAGACTCTGGTGCTTCTCATCACATGTGTCCACACACAAATTGGTTTACTTTGTATGAAAATGTAAATGGTAGTTCTGTGTTTAAGGGTAATAATGTGTCATGTCAGACTGTTGGGATGGGGAATATCAGGATTAAGATGTATGATAACACAGTTAGAACATTAACTAGTGTTAGACATGTACCTGATTTGAAGAAAAATTTGATTTCTTTGGGAGTGCTGGATTCAGATGGTTATAAGTTTACAAGTCAGGATGGCGTCTTGAAAGTCTTTAAAGGAGCCCTAGTGGTTATGAAAGCAAAAAAGAACATAAATCTTTACAGGTTAAAATGAAGTACTCAAGTCAGTGAAGCAGTGGTTGCGTCAAAAAAGGAAGAAACAGGTACTCATCTATGGCATCAACAATTAGGTCATATGAGCGAGAAAGGTCTTCAAATACTGATGAAACGTAAATCTTTTCCCAATCTGAAATCCTCGAAGTTATATTTCTGTAAACATTATGTGTATGGAAAACAGTGTAAAGAGAGATTTAAAGTTGGAAATCATAATAGTAAAGATATTTTAGACTATATTCATTCTGATCTATGGGGACCATCCCCTGTTGTGTCATATGGAGGTGCTATATATTTTTTAACGTTTATTGATGATTTCTCTCATAAAGTTTGGGTCTTTATGCTAAAAAGGAAAGTTGATGTATTCAATGTCTTTAAATAATTTAAAGAAATGGTAGAGAAAAGAACATGCAAATATATTAAATGTTTAAGAACTCACAATGGTGGTGAGTTCACTTCAATTGAATTTGAACAATACTATAAGGATGAGGGAATTATTAGACACAAAACTATTGCTTATACTTCTCAGCAAAATGGTGTTGCTGAGCATATGAAACAGACTCTTATGGAAAGAGCCAGAAGCATGATCAACAATGCTAATTTGGAAAAGGAGTTGTGGGTAGAAGTTGTATCTACTGCTTATTATTTAGTTAACAGATCACCTTCAGTAGCAATTAATTGTAAAATTATTGAATAATTTTGGATAGGTCAGTCTTGTGATTATTCACATTTGACGATATTTGGTTGTGATGCTTATTCTCTTATTCCTAAAAATCAGCGTTCAAAATTAGATCCAAAACCAAAATGTTATGTCTTTGTTGGGTATGGCTATGCAATGAAAGGATACAGGTTGCGGGATCCTACATTGTGAAAGATAGTCATTAGTAGAGATGTAACATTTGATGAATCTTCTCTTTTAAAATCAAATGTTGAAAGAATTGAAAAGGAACAGGTATTGCCAAATCAACGAGTTCAGTTGGAGGCTAGACCTTTCAGTGATAGTCAAAAGGAAGGAGAGACTTCTGGAGAAAAAGGTGTTGAAGACACAAAGGAAGTCATTGAAGCTTCTGAACCAGTTCAGCAACCAGTCACTCTAAGAAGGCCTACAAGGGAAATAAAAACTCCCAAAGGTATGAAGGTTCTTCTTCATCTTTTTCTTTGATTACTAAAGATGGGGAACATTCTTGTTATCAGGAAGCAGTAGAGGATACAGATAGCAAAAAATGGAAAACGACTATGGAAGAAGAAATCAATTCCTTAGCCAAGAACAATACTTGGGATCTTTTAGAGCTTCCTGAAGGGAGAAGTGTTGTTGGATGCAAGTGGGTCTTCAAACTAAAACAGAAAGTTGATGGAAGTACCGAAAGGTATAAGGCGAGACTAGTAGAAAAAGGGTATTCTCAGGTTGAAGGTATAGACTTTCATGAGATTTTTTCTTCAGTTGTAAAACTTGTTTCTATTCATACTGTGTTGGCACTAACTACGTTACTTAATCTTGAGTTAGAACAAATAGATGTTAAAACAACTTTTCTACATGGTGATTTGAATGAAGATATATATATGGAACATCAAGAAGGTTTTGTACAAGGTCACAACAGACGATTAGTTTGAAAGCTCAGGAAATCATTGTATGGTCTGAGGCAGTCTCCCAGACAATGGTACAAGAAGTTTGATTCCTTCATGGTGAGCCAGAACTTTATAAGAAGTGAGTATGATCATTGTGTATACTTCAAAATTTTCAATGGCATATCCATTATCTTAGCTTTGTATGTTGACGATATGCTTATTGCAAGCAAAAGCATGGAAGAGATCAACAGGTTAAAGTCTCAACTCTCTAGGACATTTGATATGAAGGATCTTGGAGCAACAAAACATATCTTGGGCTTGGACATACACAAAGACAGGAAAAATGGTAAGCTTTGGTTATCACAGTAGAAGTATGTGGAGAAAGTATTTGAAAAGTTCTCTATGAACAATGTGAAACCTTTTAATGTTCCACTAGCTTCCCATTTTAAGCTTTCTTCGGGTTTGAGTCCTAGAACTGATGAATAAAAGCAGTATATGTCTCATGTACCATATGCAAATGTTGTAGGCAACTTAATGTATGCGATGGTATCTACAAGACCTGACATTTCACATGCAGTTGGAGTTGTCAGTAGGTTCATGGAAAATCTAGGTGAAGAACATTGGTGAGCAGTGAAATGGGTGCTTCAATATCTAAGAGGCACAAGTGACCATTGCATCATCTTTAGTGGTGGTGAAGGATCAATCTCTGGATATGTAGATGCTGATTATGCAGGTGATTTGGAAAAAAGAAGATCTACTATAGGTTATGCCTTTACTCTTGCAGGTGGAGTAATTAGTTGGATGTCAAAGCTTCAAGAAATAGTTGCATTGTCCACTACCGAAGCTAAATATATAGCTACTTCAGATGCCAGTGAAGAAGCAATATGGCTAAAGGGTCTGCTTGATGAGATTGGAAGGACACAGGAGAAAGTGTATGTACTTTGTGATAGTCAAAGTGCTATTGACTTGGCTAAAAATCCTGCTTATCATAGAAGAACCAAGCACATTGATGTAAGGTATCATTTTCTGAGACATGTGATCGATGGCGGAAAAGTAGCTCTTCAAAAGGTCCATATGTGAGAGAATTGTGCAGACATATTCACAGAGCCAGTTACAGTAGAGAAGTTGCGATGGTGTTTAGCTTCTCTTGGCTTGCAGAAAAGATGATGAATGGGCATGGGCAAGGGATTAGGAAAAGTGTTGTCAAGGTGAAGTTGTTGGAAGTTTGACAATGAATTATGTAAATATAAGTAATAATTGTATTAGTTACTACTAGTTATTTTTATACCGAAACAACAGTTATGTAATGGACGAGGCTTGTATAAAACTAGTGAATGCCTGAGAAATGTAATCATGGAGAATCATTGTTGATTGAATAGGGATTTCAATCCCTTGCCCCGTGGATGTTTCCTTGACACCCTGTCAAGGTTTTACCACGTAAATCTTGTGTTGTTATTTGTGTGTTTGAATTCAGTTTTCCAGTTAGTTATGAATCTTTCTTGGTCAATGTATAACTGAATGTTTATTTTCTTTCGTCATTTCCCCTATTTGAACTACAATATCCAATATGTTATTCTTGCAAGCAGGACGATAATAAGCCAAAGATTAGATAATTTAATGCAAAACAATTCAACGAGGATATCTCATGTAATAAGAATATTGTATAGTTTTTCATAGATTGTAATCAGTGATTATTTTCAATCATGTTGGAAGGTTTTCGAAAGGAACTTAATGCTTTATGCAATTACACTCTATAATTACCTTTCAAAATAGCCATAACAGAATGGGGTACAAGACAATTTGCAATGGAGGTGTTGGGTAAACCAGTACTTCAACTAGTTCAACCAATGCGTATGAAGGGTGGTTCCTGTTGTGCTTATGGATCCTAATCATGAATATCATTAGGTTCTCTTACATCTAAATCTACCCAATCTACACAGGATTCTACTTGAAATGTCATCATGTATAGCCTAGATATAGTTACTGAACTTTTTTCATGCATAGGGAGTTCTAATGCAAAAGAAATGGAGCAGAAGTGTTCTTCTCAATATTTTCAACAGTTAAATATAGTTACATTGGAGACATCAACAATAAACGAATCAAGTAGAACTCACTAAATTCAAAATGAATACAACACCTGGAACACCTGGTTTCACAGTTATGACTGTTGAAATTAGCAACAAGAAATGCAAAAAATAGAAGTTCTAAAAATAACATTGCTATAAATGGAAGTTCGGGTACCAGTGTTGGACATAGCAACAAGGAATGAAAAATGGAAGTGCTAAAAATAGTATTGCTATAAATAGAATTTTGGGATGGATTCATATTTTAGTTAGTCCCTGAACTAAAATAGAGAAGTAAAAATTCGAATTTGATCTTAGCAGCAGTTTATAAAATAATTAATAAATACACCATGAGTTAATTAGTTGTATAAAATCAAACATGAAGTTGTGAGGACATGCAACAGTTTCTCCATTTATTGAGGAATTTATCCATCAGTTAAAGAGATAAGGATGAGTTGTAATATTGAGTTGTACTTAGTTAGCTCAGTTAACTAAGTTAAGTCCAGTTAGATTAGTTCAATTAGTTTGTTGAACTAATTGTGAGTTCAGTTAGTTAATGCATGCATGCATGTAATTGCTATACTTCAGATAACTGAATATTCTCTCATAAATAACTCATGCATGTTAGTTCAGTCAGAGATCCAGTTGAGATCATAGGAAGGGACAATGTACTATCAGTTGGAGGATTTTTCCAATATAGGAAACTCATCCATGCAGAAGGAATTATCTCCTTTAGGTTTGTGCAGTTACTGAAGAGGTCAGAGCAGTGTGTGAGGTGAAAATCACATAGGATACAATTGGAGGACTCAGGGAAAACTGCACAAGGAAATAGGAGGCTTGGAGGGCAGAGGAGAAGGCTTGTGAGAAGCCTTTGACTGTCTATGAGCAGCATTAAGGGATTGTACTGAGAGATGGATAGCTTGTGAGCTAAAGCTTTGTGTAGGCATGCTTGCTTTTCAGAGGGAGCATGGAGCTTGCATTACCTTTACCGATGTCAAGTATGTACCAGGACTAAGGCAAAATTTAGTGTTGATCACAATGTTAGAAGATAAAGGCTATGATGTAGTCTTCAGTAAGGGAAAGGTTTTCCTTAGACACATCACCATGAGACAGGTGAAGCAGATCAGTTCACGAGTTAAGAACTTGTATGCTCTTGAGGTTCAAGATGCATGCAAAGCCTTAAGGAGCAAGGCAATTGTTGGAGACTTGGTGGTTGAGAGGGAGAGTACATTACCCCTCAACACGCAGTGCTAGAAGAAGTCTCAGGCAATTGTGGAGGAGCCACAATTAGTTAAGAAGCTTCAAGAAGTTGTGGAGAAGCCACAACTAGAGAAGCCAAGAGGAGATCGAGTAGAGAGATCTACTCATGCAGAGACCTCCAATAGGGGGAAATTTCAAGCCAAGTGGGAAGAGGGATTAGATGCATCCATACCTCCAGGTAGGAGGTGGGGCGATGTGGAATGACAGTCCCAAGAAGGCTGGAATAGAGGCAGGATCGCTAAGGTACCCAACCTCTTTGATTAGACCTTGCTACGGGAGCCTCGATGAGGAGTAGAAAGACTGACTGAGTGGATAGAGACAAATGCAGATGGAGCGGCAGAACGAGCTACAGTGCAGGAATCCCAAGATAGTGCAGAGCTAGTAGGTTGCAACAACGCGAGAGGCACAAGAGTGTTGCACCAGTGTAGGATGACATAGAGAGGTATGCAACAGTGCAAGATGCATGGAGTGTTGCAGCAAATCAGAGGTCAATGAGGGAGAACTTGTTAGCGACATATGAAGCTTCAACATTAGAGGATGTTTCTAGCCTAACAGGAAGCTCAGTTGGGAGTTTTTTTTTGTTTCTAGAGTTGCTGGAGTAACAACAATTGGAAGAAGTGTTGCACGCAGAACATTCCAAAGGTTCAGGATTGGGTTCGAGTTGAATTCCTTTCTTGTTGAGAGGGGGTGTTGAAGATAGAAACAATAAATGCTAAAAATAGAAGTGATAAAAATAGCACAGTTATAAATAGCAGTTCAGGTACCAGTGTTGGACATAGCAACAAGGAATGAAAAATGGAAGTGCTAAAAATATCATTGCTATAAATAGCATTTCGGGATGAATTCCTATTTTAGTTAGTCCCAAAACTAAAATAGAGAAGTAAAAATTCAAATTTGATCTTAGCAGCTGTTTGTAAAATAATTAATTAATTCACCATGAGTTAATTAGTTATATAAAATCAAACATGAAGTCTATGTGAGGACATGAAATAGTTTCTCCATTGATTGAGAAATTTATCCATCAGTTAAAGAGATAAGGATGAGTTGTAATTAGTTAGCTTAGTTAACTGAGTTAAGTCTAGTTAGATTAGTTCAAATAGTTTGTCGAACTAATTGTGAGTTCAGTTAGTTAATGCATGCATGCATGTAACTGCTGTACTTCAAATAATTGAATATTTTCTCATAAATAACTCATGCATGTCAGTTCAGTCAGAGACCCAGTTTAGATCAGAGGAAGGGATATTGTACTATTAGTTGGAGGATTTTTCCTATAAAGGAAACTCATCCATGCATAAGGAATTATCTCCTTCAGACTTATGTAGTTACTATAGAGCTCAGAGTAGTGTGTGAGGAGAGAATCACACAGGATACATCTGAAGGACGCAAGGAAAACTGCACAAGGAAATATGAGGCTTGGAGGGAAGAGGAGAAGGTTTGTGAGAAGCCTTTGACTGTCTATGAGCAACATTGAGGGATTGTACTAAGAGCTGGATAGCTTGTGAGCTAAAGCTTTGTGTAATCCAGAGATATTTCCACTTGTATGATAATACAAAGATCATGGTTTTTAGCAAAGGCTTTCCCCAGAGTATTCTTCTGTGTTTCATGTGTATGATTTCTTCTTCTTTGTTATATGTGTTCTGATTGATCTAGCTCAAATTGATTAAGCTTCCACGAAGTTTGATTGTAGAAGTATATCAAGTATTTTGCTTTAGCATATTTCATTATCAGGTGATCTACAGTGGGAATTTCTACAATAACACTTAGTAGGTGGTTGGAATTAGTTTCTCCAACATTGATGGAATTATATGGATAGAATCTTGGCCCTATTACTCATCAACCCATGACTTTCCACTTCACATATATTTTCTATTCTCTTATTTATCATTTGTAGATGTTTACAGAGGATACTAATTGAATTGTGGTTTAACAGATGGTTATAATTCCCATCAGCTTTAAAGTGACCTTATTTGTTTTATTATGTTTTGATTGCTTCGACACATCTAGATCATAGCTACAACTCATACATGGGAAACAACAACATCTAGACTGGCTCCTCATGGCTCATAATGGAAACTACTCGTGACACGAAAGCATTAATTCCAACACCCTCCCTTAATGCTTACATGGAAAACATTGAAAACACATATTACAACAACAATATGATATATGTCTCACTGGTCTTCATTAACACTCACATCCTCTCTAGAATATCGCAAACACTGCTCTTTGTTCAGCACCACATCTTCGAGCTATCAATTGACCTCTATTTAAAACATAATTGTCTATGACCATCATTGTCAAACTTTGTATAATTGACGCTTCTTGACTACCCTGAATAATAGCCTAGATCCTGAATATCTCTATGGACATGCTTCCATCCTAGTAGTATGCATCAAAATACATACTTCTAGTTATATAGGTAAACTTTCTATGTGGTGAGTTTATCGAGCATTCAACTCTACAATTGACCTTTTCGACATATACGCTTACATAGATATGAAGAAAACATATAACTAATGTTCTTGAAGCACCAAAGAATGACAAGACACATTAACATATAACCGACTCAACATAACCAAATCAATGATGTATTCTCTCAAAACCCACAAACATTGAAAACCATTAACTTAAAATATGTTTTTATGTTCATTAACTAATTTTAATTATAAAAAATTTACACAACATATCAATCCACTCCATATTGATCATATGAACACTTACAACTAACACAATAATAGATGAATTATCAAATAATAACTAAAATATAAAATCCATACTTGAACATAAAGAGAAACTACCAAACTATAATATTTAATGATAGTAAAAAATTCATAACAACACATCGTCATGGTTGGAAATCGATCTGTCTGGTCGAACACAAAATTGGGTGATCAGTTCCACAGGAATCCGACTCCTACCTACCAATTCGAGCTTCCACTATACATTGACTTTTCAAATGTAAGAGAGTTGACCATTCACATTTGATAAAATACTGCATGTTGAAAAATTGACAATGGTGGATAAGTGATACAATAATTTCCTTCTCTCACATGGATGTCGCCATCCTGAGTCATGAATCTACTCACACAAATGATAGTGCTCTAACATGATTCACATTAGCCAAGCTCTACCGTGGCATTTTTAATGAGCTTGCAACAAGAAAAACAAGATCTGATGCAGAGATAACATCCCTAGAGAAGTAAAAAATAATATTCACCTTCCCACGGCCACAAATATCAAATAACGTTTCCCAAACCACTGATCTCAATATCACATGGTTTTCATATCAAATAAGAAATTTTCTAACAAATCCCTGTCTCTAAACTGGCATGGATAATACCTAGGCATAGAGATCCAAGAAACTGGCCACATAATACATTATTTGTGTTTTAACAATAGAAAAAGTAATGCTTCTGAATGCAGGGAGAAATGTGTCTTTGCGCAACCGCAAAACCATTGCAGGGATTTCAAAATATTGAAAAAACTATTATTACACTTTGGTTGATTTCTGAAGAAAATTTTGTCCATAGCCACATTCAAATTTTCTACATTGCCACATCCCTGATTTTGGCACTTGCATAAAAAGAAGGGAGAATCTTAGTTTATAATAAGTGTGGCAGACAAATATAATGATATATGCTAACCCTACAAATATATCCTCTTCCAATAAAATAGTAAGTAACTAGATTAACACTTTGATGATTGGGGTTGAAACCTAGTTCCTTCCTAACAAAGTGACAAAAATAAAAAATATTGGGCGGTGGATGAATCCTTTCCAATTTGGAATGAATTCCCATGCCTCCTCAATTGACCAAATTTTCTCTTTCACATCGAGTCAAGCACATCTATGGATATCCTCTAGCATAGATCCTCACAAGATAATTTTTTTAGGCCACATTTAAAACCTCCTTTCCATAGCCAATCATCAAACAAATCTCTTGGCTTCCATTAAAACAAAACATTAGATGAGATACTGTAAACTCACAGGAATAATTCTTGTACCATGGGGGTTAGGGCTGACTATTTTTCGAGCAAGAAGGGGGATCAATTCTTAGTTGTAAAAGAGATCTAGGGGCTTGCTTAATAAAATATTAAAGTTATTGGATGGTTCTATCCCATCTTCTGTCAATTCAATGGGATTCCCTGGCGCTCGACCTTCAATTCCTTTTTCCATCATCAATATAATCTCTACGAGGATCACTTAGATGGAAGTCAAAAGAAAGAATTGCCTTCTCTCTAAAGAACAAATCTACACACATGAACAAAAATAATTATGAAGTTAGGCATTCGTTTTTAGAAGAATTCCCCTAGATGCTACTCTGCACTGGTCTGCAACATATGATTGGGCGTTAGACAATAGACGATTGAAAAGCCTTTGGAAATTGTATCCTATAGCTATCTTCGACCATTGGATCCACAACTTCAACTATAAACTGACTCCCTTTATTTATGGTGCTTAACTGACCACCACTTCCATCATTGGTATTTTATTCACACCAACAAATGATAATAATAAATCAAAAATAGTTTACCTACACAAACAATAAATCAAACCCTCTATTACACTAATTTATGTAGTATATAGGATTAGTATTGCTGCAACTTCCATTATCACAAAACCTCTCTTAAGAGATTCATGTCTAAACCTGCTCTAATACCATGTTAGAAATTGAGAGATGAACAAAGAGCATGATTGTACACAACACAAATCACACACTAAATTTTATTGATCACATCTGTTACATGTATACAGGACACACAAATCACACATTGAATCTTATTGATCACATCAATTACATATATATAGGACATAAATCGCTGACTTTGACACATCTAGATCACAACTACAACTCATACATAGGAAGCAACATCTAGACTAATTCCTCATGACTCATGATGACAAATACATGACATGGAAGCATTACTTCCAACATGCTATTTTCATATGACAATAAATATGCTTTATAGTAATATTTACAAGTGATAAATGTTATTCTTGTAAAATGCTAGCTATTTTGATTATTTGAAATAATCATTATCTACATACAAGTTATATAAAGCTATCATATTTAAGTGAACTCTAGGATATTATGGTGAAAGAGGATATTAAATTTTATTTATTAATATTAGGTAGAGATGATTAAGAAAGGTTAGTAAATGTTTTTTGTGTTACCAAAATATGAAAACTTTGAAGAAAATGATTAAAAATTTCAATTATTACATTTTAATGATTTAAATCTAAAATTACTATTTTATTAAAATAAAATTTAATTTAAATTTAAACTTTTCTATGTTTTTCTATTATTTTAAATTTAAATAAAATTTAAGTGAAAAATGAAGATTCTTGTTTAGATATAACTAAATTTAAGCTAACAAAATTATTTTCCAAATACTAAATTTACACATTTTCATCAATACTACATTCAATAATTATCCAAAAATTGAAATTGAAAATAATATCAATTTCAATTACTCAAATCATCTTGCCTTGAAAAAAGATATCATTGCCTACTATTTTGTTCATACTTCCATGTCCTAAAAATTCCAATACTTTAAGAACCCTTATATTCTTCCTAATGTGTAAAATAGCGAAAAGATTGATCACCAATAGGTGGCACAGAGATAACAGTTTGATAATTTTCTCCATAATATCAGGCAAAGAGTTAATAGTTTGATAATTTTCTCCATAATATTAGTTCAAGAATAAGTGCATATTACTTTTAAATCAGAGTCCATTCCATGAACACAACATCATGATAGAAAAAGAGTGTTCATTTGAGATGAAATTTTGCACATGTCCATGTCCATGTGCTCTAAAAAAAAAGGGGTCAATCTTCAGTTTTCAAAATGTGTTTTTTGTGAGGATACTTGGATGTATTCTAGAATCTTAATATTATAAGGAGTTTTGCGTTAAATTTGAGGGTTTTCAAATTTTTTATTTATTTTGGTCTTGGTTCTATATTTTTTTTTTTCTTCTTATTAATTTTATGATTGTACAAATATAATACAATTTTTTTATATTTTTAGATGAGTTGAAAACAATGTTAGTTATATATTTTCTATCTCAAATTGAATATGTACAAAATATTAATCATGATATTAATATTACACTAAAAATCATGGCACATATTTTATATATATATAATATATATATATCTGAAAAAAATGTTGGCTTCTATTAATATTAAATACCAGTATATATAAAGTGAGAAAATCTCCATGCTTCATAACAATTGTGTCAAACACTGTAGAGTGCCGAAAGGTGATACATATACAAGAAAAAATTTGGATAAAGGACTAAAATACTGATTGTCACTACAGTAAAGATATTCAACGTAGGAAAAACAAAGTTCAAAAAGTATCAAAATCTCTCACTGTCTCAACAAAAATGATATACACAAATAGTAAGAATAGAGTTCAGAAAATGTCAATATGGCAGGCTGATCACTCCAACTTCTTGAATGTGCTGATCTACTATGAGTTTGAAATTTATGATCCCATATTTCCTCATAAGGCCCGCCTTTGACAGCTTGTCCACTTCCACATTGAACTCTTTGAATACTTGTTGCATAGAATATGAGGTAGGGAGGCCAATACATGTTGTGTCTTATTTATCCATCCAACAAGTAGAGGCGGATCGAATGTATGGTGACGTTGAAGATCTCCAATGAGGGATTGTGAGTCTCCGTAAATATTGATGTTGTTCAACTGCTTTTCTTTAGCAAACCAGAGCGCCCCCCAAAGAGCCATGGTTTCTACTTTAGTATTGGTGCCAGGACCTCCATTCTAGTATAGAGTGTAACTAGTATAGTTGTCAGGCATGAGAACCACTCGACAACCACACATTATTTAAAGAAAATTCCTTTTAGAATCCATTTCGAGGTCATCTTAATGTTTTCATCTCCAACTTTGAAGTCAATTTGAGGAATAAGGTCTATAATTCATGTAAAGTCATCTTAATTATTAAAGAAAATTCCTTTCAAAATCCATTACAAAGTCATCTTAATGTTTTCATCTCCAACTTTGAAGTCAATTTGAGGAGGAAGGTCAAAGTATCCTTCATTTCCCATCATTTCTCCATATTATACCTCATTGGTCTCTTAAATTTTATTTTTACACGATCGCATCCATATTCCATTTTCTTTTACACTCCCTCTATTTTTTTCCCATCCACATTTACCTCGTTAACTCCGTAATCCAACCACCTTCCGCCAATGTTTATTTGACTAGGTGAAGAATGAAGGATTGGGGATGTCATTCCTCTCATATTATTCAAATATCCTTATGTCAACTTATCTATTCCTTACTATCTAATAGCCCAGCCCTCATCTTATTGGAGACTAATAATTGACTTTCGTAATAAGTGAGATGGTAATGATGCCACAGGGAAATTTCTTATTTAGAAATTAAAAGATAACTTGTATTTGCTTATTTGGAAATAAAAATATAACCTGTATTATACATTAGGCCACCATGTGAAACGTGGGATCAAAATTGATGTATATTGTGTATAAAGGTATGAACATATAGATTTTTTGCCACTGCCTAATACAATGTGATAAGAAAAAATTAAAAACAAATCATGCAAATATTTTTTATATTAAATAATAATACATTAGATCTAGTGGTTCATATTCAAGTGGATTCGATCCAATGGTTTTTGATCTCTAATTTAATTTTACGAATTCATCACTTGAGATGTGGATGTTTAAATGAAAAAATAAAGGATCATTGGAAATGTTTTTATATGAAGTATCTCATGAAAATTTGGTTTATTTAGCCATAAATGTTAATGACATGTCCATAAATGCAAAGAACATTAGAGTTAGTGGTCAATGTCACATAGGATATATATTTTTGGTGCTCAGTTTAAGTGGTTAAAGCACACCTAGACTCACACAACTATCTTTCTCAAAGGGAAATCAAATGTTTGTGATGGTGAAAGTGTTCCACCAAGTTCTCCCAATTTTTGTAAGTCTTAAGCTTTGTTTCTATCTTCTCTTCCTTCACTATAACTACAATTTTCTACAAATACTATGTTTTATTCAATAATCAATTAAAAGTACAACTATTGATAGTGCATATTCTGTATTTATTCTAGTAGATCCTTCTTTTCATATTGAATCCAAGGAAGCCACATCATAGACTTCATGTTTTAAATTATAATGAATTATTTGTGTCGAGAACATTTTCCATATAATGTGTTTGAGTAGATACTTTTCTCATACATTTTAGATAGCTAATTTCCAGTGTCTTCTTATTATTTTTTATATCTGCAAGAAACTATTAGAAGATATAAATATTGTATGTTTCTATTTTGGATCCATTTAATGATGTCTTTACTAAAATTCCTCTCTATGTCAATCAAATTGAAATGTTCAAGTCCTAATGCAAAGTTTCTTGAATGACCCACTATGACATATATTTATTTTATCTAATGTGTTGAGAATCATGCATATTTTTTATCACTTTAATTATCTGGTGTGTTGAGAAGCATGTATATTTTTCATTGCTTTAATTAGAGCTAGTGATGGAGGTCACATGAGATATACTTTATGAGCACTCAGTGTAAGTGGTTAAGGAATACTTGGAATCAAACAACTATCCCTGTCAAGGATAGATCAAATCATTGTGATAGAAAAAGAGTTCCACCAAGTTCTCCCAAATTTTGTAAGTATCAAGTTTTGTTTCTCTCTTTCGTTTCTTCTCTCTAAATATAATTTACTACAATTAATATGTTTTCATCGTTGGTTAATTAGAAGTACAAATTTCTAATTTTCCATATTATTTATTTCCTATATTAGATCCTTACCTTCATATTCAGTACAAGGAAGCCCCATCATGTAATTCAAAGAGACATGTTTTCTTTTAAACTATAATGATTTGTTTTTTGTGTGAAGCATAATTTCCTTATATTTTTTTTGAATAGACACATTGCTAATATATTTTAGATTACTACTTTCTATAATCTTTTTATTGCTTTTTAGATCCTCCTTAAATGGTTAGAGGATATAAACATTTTATAATTATTTATTGGATCCCATTAAGCATGTCTTTACTAAACTTCACCTCTATGCCCATTGATTTGAAATGAGGAAATCTTAATGTAAAGTTTCTAGAATGGCACATCATGAAATTTGTTTATTTTACATTTATTAGAAAACAAAATGAGGTATTTATCAACAAACACTTTTTGAGAAGAATGTATATTTTCAATCACTTTAATTAGAGCTAGTGGCCAAGGTCACATGAGAAATACTTTCTTGGCACTTAGTACAAATCGTTAAGGAATACCTATACAGATGACAACATCTCTCAAGGATAAATCAGAGGGTTGTGATCGTGAAAGAATTCCACCAATGTAATACCCCTTTGTGACTGTAATGTTGTTTTCTTTGTTTCAAACTAAGTTATGTTAGTGTGAATGGCGAAACATCCATGAGGTATATTGGAGTTATTATGTAAATAAAATTTTTTATTAATAAATAAATAAATGGATTGAAAGTACTTGGGAATGAGACACTTGAATATGAGATTCTTACTAAAGGAAGAAAAACAAAATTCTCATTATTAAATGAGATCGAGATAACTCTCCATGATAAAGATTCTAGATAAGATTTAATGGATATAAGAGAAAATCCATTAAATCACTTCATTGTGAAAATATGCTAATTTTGGAAAAGAATAAAGCATCACGGGAGAGAAAAGGGGGCTTTCAAGGAAAAGCCTAGGAAATTGGACATTGAGGACCAAAAAAGCGGGACACCGCTAAAGCAAAAATCAATCATGGAAGAAAGGCATAAAATAGCTATGGACAAGATCAATAAGGGTTGTTGGTTCCATGACAAGTACATCTTAGCTTGGGGGTGAACTGGAGGATTTCAGTTCAAGGTTGGGTGGAAAAAGGAGCAGGATTCCCATGTGTCTTTCTAGAAACTTCACGGTTAGAATTTCTATTATATGATTTTATGGTAAAAATGAATATGTGCAGATGATAAAGCTAGAATTACTATATGTTATGTTATTTGATGGTGCAAATTATTATGTGCAGATGATAAAGTTAGGAATATTGTTTGTTATACAATTTTATGGTGAAAATGAATATGTGAAGATGATAAATTTAGGCATATTGGTTGTGACATTATTTTATGGCATGCATCAATAAGCGTAGGTGATAAATCTAGGAATACATTAGTCATGGAATTTGTTAAAGTAAAATATGAAAATTATAGTCAAATTGAATTCATTGTGGTTATCTTCAAATTTAGAGTACTAGTGAATAGAATTTTGATACTTGATTGAATTTGTAAAGAAGTTAAAACAATAAGACAAAGATGATGCCACATGCATGTTTTTGGAAAAAATTATGTGTTGTGGGACTGATTTCATTTGTAGGGTATTAACTTCACACATATCCTATTATGCATAGTATCATCCTCGAAAGACACTCTATGTACAATGTTTTCTGCACAATCAGAATTTTCAACAATTAAATGTATGATGTGAGGCCAAGAAGAAAAGGAAAAATTAAAACGAGGAGGAATTGTAGGTAGTAGATCCATGGGAAAACTACAGATAAAATAATCCTAAGTCTTGGGCCATATTTTTCTTCGGGGATGGACTCTTATGACACCATCAAAATTCCAAGTTCTTGGTGAATGAGTTGAACCCAAGCTATAGGGTTCAGAAAAACGAATAAAAAGTAGATAAATATGTTGGGTGGAATCCAAGCAAACTGAAAACCATACAACCTCGCCTTTAGCTAAATGTTACAACTGAGAACAAGTCAAATTGTGTCCTTTTTCATTAATATGAGATCGAAATAGTGAAATAGGAAATAATCAACCAGAAAGTTAATGAATTTATTTCTTCCATTTGCATTAAAAAAAAACGATGGAAATACAAATCTACAAAATGAAATGATAATCGTGAACTATGAATGAAATACAATTAGACAAGCATAATAACATAACATCTCAGTAAAATTAGACAAAAAGGTGTAAAACCATTATGAGATATACAGATTGATGTGGGAATATAAACTAATTTATATTAAAAAAATGATAATAACAAAACCGCCCTGATCAGGGTCATTATAACGAAACCATTTTCCACACAGAAAATATCACGTTCATTACAGGAATCACAAGAGATTAACATGGGAGAAATTTTGAATAGTATCTCCTTCATTGTACTAAAGAATAGAAATATACAGCATATCACATGGGTGCTACTAATCTCCAGCCACCAAAAATGTTGACCCTGTAGCTAGAGAACTCAGAGAACTGAAGTGCATAAAATGAAAAATAAAACGTACTGTGGAAGGAGACCAAACAAGAATTAGTAATTATATTCTGAAAACAAAAGTATGAAATCTCATAGTTTACAGAATTAACGCTCATATTGACCCTCAAACATATCCTAGGAAGAGCCCCAGTAACACTGGCGAACAACGAATTTTGAATAGGATCACTAAATTGAACTAAGCTCCAAAAATTTAGGGTAATCAACATGGACTAAATGAAGGGCGAAGGTAAGTGAGTATCATATTTTGCGGCTTCATAGAGAAAAAATATGCTTCAGAAGCTATCTTCGTACTTGCAGGACAAGGAAAAAAATGTAAGTGTTTTACCTTATGGAGTCGAGTGAGCAGAGTAATATTAGTGATAGGAAAGGAGTGAACTCACTAACTGTGAATAAGTAAATTTTGGTGTACTTCAATCTATGATCAATAAGAAAGGGACATACTTAGATGTGCAAAATGACCTGTATAATCTACTGTGAATATAAAAGTAAAAGAAGGATAACTTGCAAGGGATAAAGGCGACAGACTAAGAGGACTATCATGACTTCACTCCATCTTAGGAAAAAATTAATACCCAAAAGAATTTGAGTCAACACTTCATAGAAATCATGTATTTCCCTATTGAAAATGTTTGATAATATTGTATCTTACCTTGTGTTGCTTTCTCTCCTCATCCAACCCATATTGTTGCCCAAATGACTAGGTTGACCTCTGTTGCTACCTATACTGGAAACGTAACAACAAAAGAAAATAAATTAGAAACCTGACATGTTTATGGCATATTCATAGTAGTAGACAATAAGGAGCAAGTATAAAAAGACAACGGAACAACATAAGGTGTCAATGGGTAACTAGTACAAGAAGACGGGTCCTCTGTACATGCTACACTATAAAAATTAACCGGAAAGAAACCAAAAATAACACTCTTACTATCAAATGATAGACAAAACCAAGCCCTATGTGAGTAATGCAACTGGGACTGCAAGAACCCCTAAAAAATAAGCACTATCACCCAAATTTGTGGGGGGAGGGGGGGCGGGTGTTGGGTGACACATTTACAAAAAAACCCTAAAATTATGGAAATGTACCTTGCATTCTCCTCCAGGAATTGGGGCCACTAAATCGAGGAGATTTTATTCCGTCACTTCCTATATAGGAGGAGGGAAACACGAGCATAGTCAAATCCAAGTGGATATGAGCAGAAAACTATGGAAAGACAAACAAGAATGAACCCATGAAATAAAATTAGCAACAAAATATTACCTCGACGCTAATGTGAAGTAACCTTAAAGGAAGGGTCTCTCCCATTGGCTTCACACCTGAAGACAAAACCCAAGCACACTATCATCGACCTTGGAGAGACAACAAAATAGTGAGAAAATATTTTGGAAACATTCACAGAAATACCATATAGGGAGGGTAGTGAAACTAATCAGAGAAAAAGAAAATACCTATAAACACGTCGGAGGAACAAATGGTGGAGGCATGCAAAGTTTGATTACTTTCATGACCTTTGTGCATCCACAAAAGGCCATATGTCAAGGATTGACACAGAGGGATGTTGCAATGCCACCAGATGCAGAAGGTGCAAGCGAAGAGGGAATACTAACAACCGAATAGGGATAGAAAGGGTTTAGGGTTGCGTAGGTTAATCCTAGTCATTGATAGCCATCTCTTCATCCCATTAATTCAAATGCTCCCATGGTGTTCACATTCCCTACATGTGAAAAAGTAAAGCGTGGCAGGATCTTATTACATGGTTAATTTCCCATGGCAGAGTAGTACAGGTAGTGTTGAAATTAATGGTGAGGTTTATGAAAATCGCACAACCATAGTACCAAGCATAAGGCTACTAAGGTATACCATGTAATAATCTCATGGAATGAAAGTGCAAAGACATATACCCATTAATTCATAAATGAAGAATAAGTTCAGAGGGCTTACGGCCAATATATTGGCCATTATAGGAGAAAAAGAACATACATGGCGATATATATATATATATATATATATATATATATATATATATATATATATATATATATATATATATAGATATATATATAGATATATATATGAGTTGTGACAAATGGTATTAGAGCCCAACTTCACCACTCGCGACTTAATGAACCACCATAGAAATAATAAACAGAATTGTATAGACTTGAAAAGTTGAAGTATGGAAGGAAGAACTAATAATGGGTTTTGTTTGAATAGAATGGTAAGAAAGTGACCCGACTACAACAAAAATGGTCAAGGAGGCTCCATCCATAACCTAAGGTGAAGACTTGTATGTTGAATTGAGGAAAGGGATCATGCCAAAAACTACTTAATTCATGGTTGTTATTAGAAATATTTAGCAAGAATTGGCATACCTGAGGAGTAGCAGTGAGCACTTGTTAAAGGCTAGTGAGGAGAAGGAAAGGAGGATTAGGGGACTGACTAAAAATTCTAGCCATAAAACGATGGAACCTGATATATTAAAAGGAAATAAAAAGGGGCACAAAATCAAAGTAATCTAAAAGTGGGGGGGATTTTGATAGAACATATCCAAGAATAGAGAAGAGAAAGAAATAAACAAAGATACAAGGGGAATTTAGGAAAATGAACCCCTTACTTTTGATGGGGAGAAAGAGGAGGATGTAGAAGCATAGCTACTTAATATGACTAAATATTTTCAAGTCTATGAATATGAGAGAAACTTAAAGGCCATATTGGCCATTTATCAGCAGTAAGGTAAATCTTCCCTCTAGTGGAGGGAAGCTAAAAGCGTGAATCTATTGGAGAGATAGATAATATCTTGGGAGTAATTATGGAAGAATTTTAAAAATCACTACTTAAGTGAACGTTATTATGATGTCCATGCAAAAGAGTTATATGAGTTAAGGTTGGGATAGTTAACTATGGGTGAATTTGTGGCAATGTTTACCAATTTATTGTGGTATGTCCCCTATATTAAAGAAAAAAACACCAAGGTGAAGTAGTTTGTGAACTATTTTCCACTATCTACAAGGAGTAGATTGAGTTAGACAATCCTAAGACAATGGATGAAGTAGTAAGAAAGGAAAGGTTCTGTTATTAGTGGTTTAGGAATAAGGGTGAAGGCCCCAAGTTTTGGCATAATAAGGAAAGAGTCAAACCTGTAATTGGGGAAAAAAGACAAAAACCTCGCTATCTTAAAAAATTTGGAAAGGATCATAAACATAAAAAGTTTAGCAAGGGGAACGTAAACCAACCAACACACTCTTAAGTTGGGTCAAAACTTATGGTTCTGAATAGTAAAAATATCAGTGGGGGTAAAGAAAAAGAACCACTGAAGTGATGGGGTTGTGGTGAGACTCATATGTTGAGGGATTGTCTACAAAATCTGATATTTCTCCGAAATATACAAGTTGTCCACGAAGCCACCACAGTAAATGATCTTGCTAGGAATATTCTGAGGACAAGTGCAGCCTTGGAAGATGGACACGAAGAACATCAAAAAATAATGATTGTGATTGAACATACTATTTCCAACAGGCTTGTTTATGGTTTAATTCATCCAGGGGCTATTTCAAGCTACATTGGACCATAGGTGGTAGAAAAATGTAAACTTAAGACTGAAAAATATAGAACTGCCTAACTAGTATAGCTAGTAACTAGCACCAAGCAAAGAGTAACTAACCAAGTAAAGCAATGTTATATTGATTTAAATGGCTATTTTACAAAAATAAACCTAAATGTACTTCCCCTAGGATCATATGATGTACTAATAGGTATGGACTAGTTGGAAAAGAAAGGGGCCATTATAAAATGTTTAGAAAAAAATAGTGAGTTGTGTGAATCAATAAGGACAAACGCAAATAATCCAAGGCATACCAAAACCCATATCATTTCTAAAAATCTTAGCCTTACAAATGAAAAAGAATGCATGGAAGGGGTGTCAATTATTTATGGTTATTGTAGAAGCCAATGAACAACAAGGAGAATAATCAAAATTAGACACCCTTCCAGTTATTAAGGTGTTTATTGATGTCTTTCCAGAGGAAAATTTGGGATTTCCCCTCATAGAAGTATACAATTTTCCATTGATTTGGTACTTGGTCTAGCCCTAGTGTTTAGAGCCCCTTACCGAATGAGTCCACCTAAATTATTGGAGCTAAAAATGGAGCTACAATAACTATTGGACAAATGCTATATTAGGCCTAGTGTGTCACCATGAGAGGCTCTCGTGTTATTCATCAAGAAGAAGGATGGCACATTTAGAAACTGCACTAGAAATTTCCAAAAGCCAACCTAGACTTTATGGGAGGCAGTAAATTTATAAGATGAGAGCAGTAGTTTGGGAATTATTATCCAATTACCAATCTAGGCTTGAGATCCACTTAAGAGGGGAATATGAGCTCAAGGGATAAGAGATAAGGTCACCAACCTAGTATTCGAGCTCTCTATCCATTGTAAATAGTTAAAACCACCTTTGAAGCTTTTCGAAGAGGAAGCTTTGGAAATATTTTTTATATTCCAAAATTTCTAGAATCAATGCACCTATAAAAGGGAGCAACATGGGCTATCCAGCACTGGTGAACAAGCATGAAACATGCATTGAACATGGGTGACCAAGAATGCAATGTGCATTAGTGCCAAAAATAATGTTTTTAAGCGATTTATCCTAGAAACAAAAAACGTTTGGAGAAGTGATGCTTAGGGATTGTGAAGGGATGATGAAAAATGTTCAAGGATGTTGATTGATCTGGTTTTTAGGCCTATCGAACAAATGTGACCAAATGGCTTGTAATGTTGGGTGTGTGTTATATTCTTTCCATAAGTAGTCGCACATGCGGGGGGTTCATGGGGGGGGTGTGAGCCCCCCTGTTCGTTGTGCTAGGTGGAACAAGGGGGTCACAAAGGGGGCGCAACCCCCCCCCCCCCCCCCATCAAGGGGGCCACAGTCCACCCTGTCAAGGGGTTTCAGGGGGGGCGGTAGCCCCCATGTATAGGGTCTAAGACAAGGCCTCGAGAACCTTTTTTTGGACCCTATATTAGTTGGCCAGACCTACCTATGGTTTTTTGAATGGGTTTTTCACATGGTTTTGGGCTTGATGATTTTGTTCCCATGGTATTTTGTAGATCCAGTCAAGGGATGTACAGTTATGTTCTAGTCCATGGTTAATGGATTGGAATTTATTAATGCTTCAACATGTATATACATGTACTGTAACATTGAAAGGAAGATAATGAAAAATCAATTTGGTAGCCTTGGTTTTGTGATCCAAGGGAAAATCTCTGTGTATATCTATTCTTTGTTTTATGTTCTCGTCATTTTTTATTTTCTTTTTTTAGAATTCGTATGCAGGTAATTTCTGTACATGGTTAAAACCTACATGTAACACCTCTATTGGCCTTTGGTTTGGATCTTATCTTAGTGTATATTTCTAGTGAGAAACAGACTTCCTGTTTGACCTACTTGTATCACATAAATTTGAAGTATGTTATTACATATTGTACATTAGGCATAAGTAACCACTTTTTGGACATTCACCTCCAAGATGGACTTATATGACATCTTAGTCCTCTTTGTGTTCCTTCCACGGAGCATAAGAATATGAGTTTGGAGGCACATTATAATTGATTGGTAGGGCACTTAAATATGGACAAAATAGTGGAATTACTACTACAGTTCTTATATTGTTATGAGCTCCAATAGGAGGTTAGTGGATATAAAAAATCATACACCACCTATGCCATTAACAAACCTGCCATCAAGGAGAAATGGATATATATTTCTCTACTTCCTCCCTATATATTTACCTCTTACATCTACTTTTGAACAACCCTCCCATGTTTTGAACCAAGAGGATAGATAAACCAACTTGTTAAATGAATCTAGCACACTCGATAAGAAGTTTGAATGTTATTTCATAGAAAGCTAATAAAAAGTATAAACAATGATATCATTGACATTAGGTTCCACAAAAGTTTTAGGTTGGCAATAAGTATGGTCATACTTGTATAAATGGTGACTTAAAGTTGATATAGGAAGTCCATACCACATTGATATAGACCTCACATGATTAGCATGTTTATGGGTGAGAATAATTTCAAGTTAAGTATTCCACCTTTCCTTGGCTTACGCCCTTTACTTAATGTGGAGATTTATTAGCCATATTTTCCACATCTTTTCAACACCTCAAAGGTGGTAGTGAAATTCTCCCCTACAAAACTCAATCCTAACTACATTTGGTAGGATATAATTAACTAAATCATGGACATTAAGATAAAGGGACACCACAAATAGATCATACATCTCTATTGGGTTATCAAAGGAAGGTAGGTTCTTCCCTAGTGTAAGTGGCTTACTAAGAACATGATTTAGTAGAAGTTTCCCCACCTAATGGAGGAACTTGAGAGAATGGACATTATTTCTTCCTAATGGGAGAAAACTATATGTAAATGTATATGGCCACTAAAATCTATGACTCACCTGAAACAATCATACACCTTGCTAGTCTTAAAACAATTTTGTAAGTCCATAGTTTTTTTATGCATTTTTCAAGCACTTACCATGCATTTTTAGTGATTGATATGGCTCAAGAATGTTTAATTTCCGAATTGGCCAAATACGTAGAACTTGAAATAGGATTTGTAATGATCCAATAATTATCGCAAATGGAGTTAAGATCGAAAACATTTTACGTTGTGAAGAGGATATCTCAAATATTCTCATGAGGGGCTTTTTTCACCTAATATGACAAGTTTGTGATTCAGGACTTTATGCTCTTTACCTCTTGCAACTTTAGAAAATATGGTAAAGGAAAATTCGACCTCCTATGATTTAGTTTTTGTAAATTTGATAATCCAACACATTTATTCTGAAAGATAACCTACCACCATTCTATAAAGTTTTATGACTTTTCATATCATAGTGTTTGACTATGTTACTCATTAATAAACTTTGGGTTTCACTATATTAATATTCTCTTGGAAATATTTCTAAGCTATTTCAATTGTTATTGCAATCTTTGTTTTGTTCTCAACATAGTCCAAATCAGCCCATGGAGAACAACTCAATTGGAAACCATTATATGATGAATTATTTTGTAAACCATGACATTTTGCCTTCGAATCCCCTATGATTCAAAAAATACATATTCGAAAAAAAAAAAAAAAAAAAAAAAAAAAAAAAAAAAAAAAAAAAAAAAAAAAAAAAAAAAAAAAAAAAAAAAAAAAAAAACCTTAGAAATTTTTACATGAAAGATCTTATGCATATGGTTTATTGGACACAAATGTTAATTCCATGCATATACATCCAAAGAATACTTATATTATAAGCTACTAGTTGAGATCTTGTGGGATCAACATTATTAACAATTGGCCAAAGCACTTAAGGCACCATTGGATTTCCTCAATTGCTTCTCACAAGTTTGTTTTTCTTTAATGTCTCAGTAGAATTGGTAAACCTATCACCTATCATCAAGAAGTTCTAGGTTCGAGTTAGTGGGATTACCCCTACACTCATGAGTCTAACACAACCACCCGTAGGCATGCTAGGTGGGTTAACAAAATTTTGAACCTAGGTGAGGCCCTAATATTGGTCAGAAAACATTTTTTTGTGTAAGATGTCCATTGCTCAACCTACCCTAAGGAGATGTCTCTCTCGAATATTAAATCAAATGGTATTGGTGGTGAAAGTGTTCCTCCAATATTTTTCCCCCAAATTTGTAAGTGTTAGCTTCATTTGTGTCTTCCCTTCCTTCTCTCAAACTACAATTTATTGAAAATAGTGTTTTATTGATTTCTCAGTCAAAAATATCAATATAATATCCTCTTTATTTATTTTATAAAGTCCCCATATTTATATTTAGTTTAAAATATATCGCTCTTAACGTTTGAGGAAATTAATTTATTTTTCAATTACAACCATGTATTTAATGGCATGCAAACCTTCCATGTGCTATATTTAAGAAAACATTTCTTTAGAAAATTTTTAATAAATATCTTCTAGGATATCCTCATTAGTCCCTTCCTACATATTGCAAGGACTACAACAATCACATGATCATTGACCACCTATTAATTTAGGTGTTTACCATAAAGGTTATACATTTTGCAATATTTATATCTTAAAGAATAATTTGTTTCATTTATATAATTAACGGAAAATTGTTTATTTCACGTATGATTTGGAAATAATATTGAATGTCTTACCACTTACTTCAATTTTCCAATACCTTAGTTCTAAAGTTTCACCTTTCATCTCACCTTTAATATTTCACATTATTTGATATCCATAGTTTCATATTTATTTAAATCCATATCAAAATTTATATTTCGTACATCAAGTCTTATCCAAAATTAATATATTTCATACTGGTGGATTACAAGTTATCCTAAGTTTTCATATTTTATACATCATGGGGAATTACCAATATTAGGTTATTCTATATTCCCCACCTATGTCCTTTAGCTGCCACTACTTATGATAGCTCACCATCTTGTCTCGTGAGAGCTTATAGCCACCTACCACCTCTTATGAAAACTTAAAAGACATCAGTTCGTTTTGTCACTACTTTTACCACCAACACACATCATTCCACTGCTAACACACTAATTCTTCCCACAAAAGCACTCATGCTACACCTTAGCTTGCACAACCTTGTTCTCTGACTTTTATCGAGTGAATACCCATAGCATAAAGAATTGTCACACCCTACAGGGACTTCAAGAGAGGTTCAAAATACGTTCTTTTAGGTAGAGGAGACCATAAATGACCTTATAGAACGAGAAGGTCGTAGAGGTTTCGGTGGAGGCTACCCCTGTAACTAGCATAAGGAAGGTATTTTCAAATTTCATTTGTCTAATAGAAAAACTAAAGAAATTGTGTAAAGAGTGAAATCTAGGCTTTAAATAGTAAGAAATCACAAAAAATTAAAGATATTACATATCCAAATTATTTAATAACTATTGACAGAGATAGCAGATTTTCATGCAAGATGAGGGAAGAAATAATGAAAATTCTCCTAGCAGTAAAGGAAGAGTTACGTTAGATATATGGAGTTTTCATGCGATAAAAATTATTTTTCTTTTTGCATGTCAATGTTTGAAAATTTTCAAAAGTAAAACATTCCAATGGAGAGTAGGGAGAAGGCAAAAAAATGTTACAATTGTAGACAACACTGATTAGAAAAAAATAGGAAAAGATTGAGTAGTTGGATGGAAAATTTGGAACAAAAATGTATAAATTCAACGTTAGTTGAGGTAACCATATAAAAAATGGTGTGGCTTTAGAGAACGCCTTTAGAAATATGGATATGGATAATCGTAGAAGATGCTAACTGGTAAGAAGTTGATATTTAGGATTATAATAAGTGTAATTTTTTCCAATTAGAAATATCATATGTTCAATTTGTCCGTGCAACTTATTATGCAATTGAAAATTTTGAACTAGATTTGGTGCACCCATGGAAATTCCTAGAGTACCATAAGGTGTTCCCTTCACCATGAAGATCTATGAGGCACTAAGAAAACTTAAGAATTAAAGTGCTAAGGAGTTTACAAGACCTATACCATTGCAAGAATCTCATCGATAGCTTTTCAATGGTGTGTACGACACCTAAAAGGGCCTATGTATGAGGAAGGTATGGCCTCTTGAAGTTGTGACATAAGATGTAAAACAAAAGTAGTAGAAGTGACACATGACACTCCCAAAATAGCCCACATGGAACCATTTGGGAGGTTCCATGTAGCATCCTCCATACCCATCTACATGGTGTCTAGTTAGACGTTAACTAGACCAATCCAAGGCCACCATGTGGCAGCACTCAATTTCCTAGTTCAACATGGAATATGCTAAAATCCGTTTGGTTTTATGTGGTTAGTTGGATTACGAAAATGTTTTAACACCATTTTTATATAATGTAAATAAATAAATAAATAAATAAATAAACAAGTTTGGGTGCCCATGGGATTTGAACCCAAGACCCCCTCCAACCGAACACCAATATTAATGTGTGCCAACTGGGATTCCTAGTCATTGGGCTTTGAACAATCTTGCACCACAATTTATATAAGCCCCCTTTATTTTCATATTGAAGGGGGGCTGGGGGTGCGGGGTGAACCCATGGAGCATGTGATATGACGACATGCTCGACTAGGCCTGAGCGTGGGGAGCCCAAAGGATGTGGCCTAGTGTGGGAATCTATTTTAAAAGAGATTCTTGAGGAATATTCCAAGGAATATTTTGTGCTATTGTGGCATAGTCTATGAGGGAAAGATTATCATAGGGGTCATCATCCCATGTAAAAAACATGATTAAATCTAATATTATTATTATTATCATTATATAATAATATTAATATTGTTTTTTTTTGTGTGTAAATCATGCTACTTCTAGTATTATACAAGAAAGAGTACAAAAAAAGTTGCATCCGCCAAGAGGAGCTGGCTAGATCTGAACAGTGTTGCATACTGAGACTGACATCGAGCCTGAGAGACTGAAGGACTATGAGACTGTCCGCTGGCCCCAAGCCAGAACACAAATAAAACTGGACCCAAGCGATATACGCCCATTCCCTGCCGATGCGAGGGAGGAACTTACAAACATTGCAGAACCCACATACATAATAACCGACATAACAGACACACAAAAGACTATATAAAGTGACCCAAAAACCAGCACTAACTGACCCACATTACACACTGTGATGACCTCGTTGACAACCTGAGACTGAACGAACTGTCTCCAAAACACCCAGAACAACCAAGCAACAAGCTTAAGCATCCACGGAGGTGGATGGTTGCTCCTCCACCACTGGACAGGCATATGGATCGGAAGCACTCGAGTCTGTGTATGGTGCATCGTCCTTTGCAGGCTCGCTTGTTTCGGCTCTTGTTCCCGCCACCGCACCCGAGGCTTCCACAGGCTACAGTCGCGAACACTGAACAGGCGAGGGTGGCCGTGGCTCTGTTGGGACCTCTAGCCTGTCTGCATGGTCGCATTTTTCAATCCGAACTGAAACATAGTAAATGGCATTGTCCAGGGCACATGGAAACCTGAAGCGGGTGGATGGGTGAGAGCCAAACGGACACGCCGCTGCCCTTCCCTGCCCTCTGCCTCTGCCGCGCCCTCGTCGAGCTCCAGGGGAGCTAATTTCTTCCGAGGGGGAGTCGAAAGAGGCCGAGGATCGTGGCGATGAAGCCCGACCTCTTGCACCGCCCCTTGAACCTCCCCGCCTATTGATGAGGCGTTGCCTCTCACGCGGCATCCTGGAACCAAAATATACCCAATGCTGCCCAAAGGCCGCGTTTTCTCTTCGCCACAGAGGTTCTTAAACCAGTACAGAAACTTATGCAGAAGATGATAAACCAGTAATAGAACACGAGTGCTAGGAACAAGACTTACCACCCGAACCTGGAGCCGAGACGTTTCTGGTGCGTCGAGGGGTGAATTTCTCCCAGAGAGCCGAACAAGCTGAAGCTGAGTGTCACCAGAGCGCCGAAAGGGCGAATTTCTTACAGGGGCGCAGATATACTGAACCCTCGTGGCATTCAGAGCACCGTAAGGCACATTACACTCAGGGACCTCACGAAGCTGGAGCAAAGTAACGCTCAGAGCACCGAACCGGAGCAGATAGACAAGAATACCCTGGCGTCCCAAGGTAAAGACCAAGGCCTTCTGTGCAGAGGGCCGAGGTCTGAATCTTGGTGCACGCACCCACTGTGCATTCATCCAAGAACAGAGCACGCAACACACAATCATAGTATCACAGAGCGCGCAACACACACTAACCATTCCAGCACCTTCCAACTGCTCACCTTTCACCTGCGAGCCGAGGCGGACGACAATTATACCCCTGCAAACCACTGTTCTCCTGATAGCAGTAATGGTTTCATAACTGTTGGCCAGACCGAGGTGACTGATTCTCGAGGCTTCGGGCCTTCTGGCGGATATGGGCGGCCACTTGCCTAGTAATGAGGCCGCCCTCGCATTCAATAGCCTAATAAACACCCGCAGCCGGGGGTTGAAGGTCCTGAGTTGCCAGAGAGAGGCACTCTTTTTGAAGTTGAATGTCTGTTGAGTCATTGAGATTACCTGAGTAGGGGTGGCTATTCAGATCAACTCCTTGATTGGCTAGATGATCTGCTACCTTGTTGGCGGATCGCTTGACATGCTGAAAGATAATACTATTGGGGCTTCTGAGCCTTTCCTCCAATGTTTCTAGCCTGCTGAGCAATCTCCAACTAGAAGCTACTTTGGTAGCTGGTGTTCCTGCTTGTATTCGAATAGCTGCATTGATGAAGATCAGAGAGTCTCCCTCTGCTATCAGCGGATAGAACCCCTGTTGATCGGCTACACATATGCCTTTCCATAGGCCTTCCAATTCTGCAACATTATTAGTGTCTTTTCTTATCGAGCCAAAGAAAATGTGTTGGATGATTCCTCTGTCATTTCTTATTACTCCTCCATATCCCGCTGGTCCTGGATTCCCTTTGGCTGCGCCGTCGAAATTCAATTTGAATGATGCAGAGGCTGGGGGTTCCAGTGCAAAGGGGAGACAAGCTTGGTATGTAGTCAAACTGGAGTAGAGGGAGCACAGGATACGTGAAGATCCCATGATTTCCATATGAGTTGCTCTTGGGGGGAGGAGGGCCAGTCTGAATAATATTAATATTGTTAGATTTAATAATGTTGGATTAATATTTCGAAAACAAAATTGCATTTCAAGAGATTTGATCTCTCTATGTGTATAATTTAGATGGATCTAGATTAATTTTTTTCTAAATATGTAAAAATATATGTGAATAGTGAATAAGAATTTAAATTATTTTCAAATTATTATATTTAATAGAATATAATAAAATATAAATTTTATCACATTTTTAAAAATATATAGTTATTTTTTATGCCTATTAGTTTGAATCTTATATATTATAATCATTTACTAATACAATAACCAAGAGCATTTTAGTGAAGATAATTGTATATAATACAAAATAAAGCAAACCACTAATCATGAGGTGATATTATATTTAATAATATATATCAAATCACTTTGGCTTTTTGTAGCTGATATTAGGTTTTTTCTATAGGAGCACCTCAACCTACTCCATATAGAAGTACATTAGGATAACATCCATCGATATATACTAAGTGCCTAACAAAATCCTTGTCAACAATGGTAAACCATTGTCAAGAATGATAAACTATTGTCAATCATTGTAGACCATGGTAAGTCATGGTTAACCATCATCCTATGTCACATTGTGACAAACATTGTGTCAATACGAAAATAAATCATTGGTCCAACGTCACATTGTGACAAATATTGTCTCAATACGAAAATCAACATTGGTAAACCTTAGTCAACCATGTTTATTTTAGTGTTTATGATATTTATTTTAGGTTTTGTTTACCGTGGGTTTATAATTAATCCCTTGAGTTTAATATTATTCCCTTGGGTTTAATATTATTCCCTTGGGATTTTAGTATTAACCCCTTGGGTTTATTATTTTGTTGGGATTATAATATCAATCTCTTGGTTTTATGATTCCCTTGGGTTTATAATATTAATACATTGGGCTTATTAATCCAAGGGTTCATATTCCTAGGTTATAATATTATTCATAGGGTTTATAATATTAATCATAGTGTTTGATAAAAATCCATTGGGTTTAATTATCATCAACGATGGTCAAGCATGGTCCAACGTCACATTTTGGCAAATATTGTCTCAATATGAAAATCAACCATGATCAACCATGGTCAATGATGGCCCAACGTCGCATTGTGGCAAAGATTAGCTCAATATGAAAATCAACAATGGTAAACCACAGTTAACCATGTTTATTTTTAGAGTTTATTACATATATCTTAGTGCTTATATACCTTGGGTTTAATAATAATCCCTTCGGTTTATAATCACTTGGGGTTTTAGTATTAACCCCTTGAGTTTATAATATCAATCCCTTGGGTTCATTAATTTAAGGGTTCACATTCCTAGACAAAGATTATCCTAATATGAAATTGAACCATGGTCAACTGTTGTCAACAATGGTAAACCATTGTGAATCATTGTCAACTGTGGTCAATCATGGTCAACCATGGTCGAATATCACATTCGTCTGAAAATTTGTCAAGCAATGCATTATGACAAACATTGTCTCAATGCGATAATTGATCTAATAATGTTTGTTGCAATGTTATATTTCACTGAAATTTATTCAATTTTGTAATGTGATATTAGAAAATTAGGACTTAGTATTAGGTTTCTAATATTGTGTTTAATATTAGATTTATAATTTTAAAGTTTAATTTTGGGATCATAACATTAGGGTTTTTATTATTGGGTTTAATATTAATCCTAGGGTTTGTAATATTAATCCTACTATTTATATTAATCCATTGGGTTTATTAATCCCCTAGGTTTATAATACTAATACCTTGGGTTTATTAATCTCTTAGGTTTATCAATCCCTTAAGATGATTAATTGCTTGGGTTTATGATATTGAGACAATCTTTCTCATTGTGAGCAAGTGTCTCAATATGAAAATCAACCATGGTCTACCATGGTCAACCATGGTCCAACGTCACATTATGACAAAGATTTTCTCAATATGAAAATGAACCATGATCAACCATGGTCAATGATGGTCCAACATCGCATTGTGGCAAATATTAGCTGAATATAAAAATCAACTATGGTAAGCCATAGTTAACTATGTTTATTTTAGGGTTTATAATATTTATCTTAGTGTTTATATACCTTGGGTTTATAATATTAATCCCTTGGGTTTAAGATTATTCGCTTAGGTTTATAATCCATTGGGGTTTTAGTATTAACTCAATGGGTTTATAATATCAATCCCTTGGGTTCATTTTCATATTAATACAAATTTTGTCTTAATATGAAAATGAACCTTGGTCAACTATTGTCAACAATGGTAAACCATTGTCAGACATATTGAGATAAATTTTGTCTTAATATGAAAATGAACCACGGTCAACTGTTGTCAACAATGGTAAACCATTGTCAGTCATCGTCAACCATGGTCAAATGTCACATTCGTCTGAAATTTGTAAAGCATTGCATTGTGGAAAACATTCTCTCAACGTGATAATAAATCTAATAATGTTTGTTGCAATGCTAAATTTCATTGAAATCTATTCAATGTTGTAAAGTGACATTATAAAATTGGAGTTTAATATTGGGGTTTCAAATATTAGGTTTCTAATATTGTGTTTAATATTAGATTTCTAATATTGTGTTTAACATTAGATTTTTAATTTTAGGGTTTAATATTGTGATTATAATATTATGGTTTTTATTATTGGGTTTAATATTAGTCCTAGGGTTTGTAATATTAATCCCATTATTTATATTAATCCCATGGGTTTATTAATCCCCTACAATTATAATACTAATAGCTTAGTTTTATTAATCGCTTAGGTTCATTAATTGCTTGGGTTTATTATATTCACCACATGGGTTTATGATATTTAGACAATATTTCTCATTGTGAGAAATATTTGTCTGAATATGAAAATCAACCATGGTCTACCATGGTCAACCATGGTGCAACATCACTTTATGACAAAGGTTGTCTCAATATGAAAAACAACCATGATCAACCTATTTTCAATGATGGTCTAACATCACATTGTTGCAAAGATTAGCTAAATATGACAATCAATGATTGTAAATGACAATTAACAATGTTTTTTATAATATTTATCTTAGCATTTATATACCTTGGGTTTATAATATTAATACCTTGGGTTTAATATTATTCCCTTCAGTTTATAATATCAATCCCTTGGATTTATTAATTTAAGGGTTCATATTCCTACACAAAGATTGTCTTAATATGAAAATGGACCATGGTCAACTGTTGTAAACAATGGTAAACCATTGTTACTCATCGTCGTCCATAGTTAATCATGGTCAACAATGGTCGAATGTCACATTTGTTTGAAAATTTGTCAAGCATTGCATTGTCACAAACATTGTCTTAATGTGATAATCAATCTAATAATGGTAAACCAATGTTATATTTCACTGAAATTTATTGTTGTAATGTGACATTAGAAAATTGGGGTTTAATATTTGGATTTCAAATATTAGGTTTCTAATATTGTGTTTAATATTAGATTTATTATTTTAGAGTTTAATATTGGGATTATAATATTAAGGTTTTTATTATTGGGTTTAATATTAATCGTGGGGTTTTTGTATAAATCCCTCAGGTTTATTGTCCCTTTGTGTTTATAATATCAATTTCTTAGGTTTATTATTCCTCGATCAACCATGGTTTTTTATGAAGTCAACCATGGTAAACCATGGTCCAACAAGTGATTGTGATAAGGATTGTCTCAATATGAAAGTAAACGTTGGTCAATCATGTTTATTTTAGTGTTTATAGTATTTTTCTTAGGGTTTATATATGTTGGGCTTATAATATTAGTCCCTTGTGTTTAATATTATTCCCATTGGGTTCATAATATGTTGGGGTTTTAGTATTAATCCCTTGGGTTTATTATTCTTTTGGGTTTATAATATCAATCCCTTGGGTCTATTATTCCGTTAGGTATGTAATATCAATAATGAAAAACCATTGTCAATCATAGCCAACCATGGTTAGGCATGGTGAATGTCGCATTATGACAAGGATTGTCTCACCATGAAAATAAAATATGTTTATCTTATTGTTTGTAGTATTTATATTAGGGTTTACCAATGTTGGGTTTATAATATTAGTGTCTTGGGTTTAATATTATTGCCTTGGGTTCATAATCCCTTGGGGTCTTAGTATTAATCCCTTTGGTTTATTATTAACTTGGGTTTATAATAACAATCATGGTAAGCTTTATTAATCTCTTGTGTTTGTAATATCAATTCCTTGTGCTTCTTGATCCTTTAGGTTTTTAATATTTATCCCCTGGGTTCACTAATTCCTTGGGTTTATAATATTAAACGATTGGGTTTATTAGTTCCTTGGGTTTATACTATTAATAATCCCTTTGGTTCACTAATCCCTTGAGTATAAAATATTAATTCTTAGGATTTATTAATTCAACCATCTTTATTTTAGTATTTTTAATATTATCTTAGTGTTTTTATACCTTGGGTTTATACTATTAATAATCCCTTTGGTTTACTAATCCCTTGAGTTTAAAATATTAATTCGTAGGATTTATTAATTTAAGCATCTTTGTTTTAGTACTTTTAGTATTTATCTTAGGGTTTTTATACGTTGGGTTTATAATATTAGTCCCTTGGGTTTAATATTATTCCCTTAGGTTCATAATCCCTTAGGGATTTAGTATTAATGCATTGGGTTTATTGTTCCTTTGGGTTTATAATATCAATCACTTGGGTTTATTATTCTCAAGTCAACCATGGTTTATTATGATATGAACCATGGTCATCGATGTTCCAACATGGAATTATGATAAGGATTGTCTCAATATGAAAATCAACGATGGTCAATCATGTTTATTTACTGTTTATAATATTTTTCTTAGGGTGTATATACATTGGCTTTATAATATTAGTCCCTTGGGTTTAATATTATTCCCTTGGGTTCGTAATCCCTTGGGGTTTTAATATTAATCCATTGGGTTTATTATTCCTTTGGGTTTATAATATCAATCCTTTGGGTTTATTATTCCATTAGGTTTATAATATCAATCATGGTCAACGATTTCCAATCAGAGCCAACCATGGTCAACCATGGTTGAATGTCGCGATGTGACGAGGATTCTGTGACCATGAAAATAAACCATGTTTATTTTAGTGTTTGTAATATTTATATTAGGGTTTACCAATGTTGGGTTTATAATATTAGTGACTTGGGTTTAATATCATTCCTTTGCATTCATAATCCCACTGGGTTTTAGTATTAATCCCATAGGTTTATGTTTCACTTTGGTTCATAATATCAATCCCTTGGGTTTATTATTAACTTCGGTTTATAATATCAATTATGGTCAACCATGGTCAACCATAACCAACCATGGTCAACTGTGGTCAATCATGGTCTGATCTCTTATTATGACAAAACATTTCTCCACATAGGATTTATATATCTTGGATTTCTAACATTAGCCCCTTGGGTTTAATATTATTCCCTTAGGTTCATAATTCCCTGGGGTTTGAGTTTTAATACCATGGGTTTATTGTTCATTTGGGTTTATAATATCAATCGCTTGAGTTTATTATTTCCTTGTCAACAATTCCAACATGGAACTTTGATAATGATTTTCTGAATATGAAAATCAACGATGGTGAATCATATTTATTTTAGTGTTTATAATATTTATCTTTGGGTTTATATACATTGGGTTTATAATATTAGTCTCTTGTGTTTAATATTATTCCGTTGGGTTCATAATCCCTTAGGGTTTCAGTATTAATCCCTTGGGCTTATTATACACTTATAGGAATTCTAATTATTATTGGACGATTGTTGTTA
>APFE030270237.1:382113-454140 GCA_000404065.3 Pinus taeda
AATATTATGAAATGTAAAAATGGCATTGGTAAGAATTTATAGTACTAATGTAATGTGCACTTTATTGATGTAAAAACTTTGCTTAATATTAATTTTTTTATTAATATCTTGACATGTGGGTGTTATACATGTGGTATTAGAGCACTCGGGTTGGAAAAATGATACCTCTGGAACATAAGAGAATAACACCATCTGTGATGTGTAGAGAGGAAGAAGGGAAATCAGTTAGCATGAGGAGGACTAGAATTCCACCACATAGACCCATAACGGGGACAGGGCCAACATCCTTTCAAGAAGCCAATTCGGAGGTATGGGTGCAGTTGGGGGAAGAGTTGCACAATACCAATATTGCTATCATGGAAACTGTACAATAATTGAAGGATAAGATGGCCTGGTTATGGGTAGATAATGGAAGGTTGATGTAGGAGCAAGAGAATATTATGAAAAGTCTGTCTGATAGACAGAATAATCGGCCATTAATCCCCAGACCTGAGCACGAAAATATGTCTGGAAAGCAAGAATTTCGAACTAAGAATGTGGAAAGAGAAGGTGGCGAATAGAATCATGAAGAAGAATTAGATAATGTGTCAGAACACAAGACACAAAAAAGACAAAAAATGGAGCTTCAAGGGGAATTTCAAAAAATTAAACCTCCCCTCTTTTATGGTGAACAAGAAGAGGCAACAAAAGCATGGCTCATCAACATGAACAAGTATTTTCATCTATATGAGTATGACCATAGTTTAAAAGCTCATTTGGCCATCTTGTAGCTACAATGGAAAGCCACCCTATGGTGGGGAGAAGTAAAAATAGTTCATGGAGAAAATGAACAAAGCATAACCTAGGAAAAATTACAAAGCTATTTTAAAGAAAAATATCTAACTGAAAGATTTTATGACCAAAAGGAAAAGGTGTTTCATGATCTTTGACTGGTTTAGTTGTCTATGGATGAATTCATAACAAAATTCACATCTTTACTTTGGTATCTCCCTGAAATACATAAAGAAAAGGTGAAAGTGCAACAATTTGTCAACAGTCTTCCACTATTCATGAAAGAATGCCTTGAGTTTGATAACTCGAAAATGAAGGACGAAGTTATATGGAAAGCACGGATATGCTACCAGCAAAACAAAAAAAAGGGAGATGTGGGAAAGAGATGGGCTGACAAAAAGGGGATTAAATTTACTTCCAAGCATAAGGGAAATAAGGGCACAATCAACAAGGGACCGTATAAAGGTCAAAATAACTAGAATATGAATAGGAATTAGCCCATATTTAAGCTTCTATGTGAAACCAAAATGAATGAGCAGTCAGGTAGAACTGAAGTAGAATAAATAACCAAATCTCTTGTACAGTGTTGGGGATGTGGAGGACCGCATTATGTCAAAAATTGCCCACACCGCAAGGGAGTTGATCATATTTCACAGATTCAAGAAGCATCTACTGTGGGAAAAGTGGTAGGAAGTATTCCTAAAATTAGTGCTTCCCTTGAATACTATCTGGGGGAATATCAACCAACCATGGTTGAATTCGAAGGTAAATTCTTTGACCGAACCATATCCATTTTAATTGATCTAGGAGCTAATTTGATGTTTGCAAGTTGTTAAGTTTAAAAATCCTTGGTTAGTACAACTAGCCATAGGAGCAAAAAGAAGGGTGTTGGCCAAGGTCAACAACTATCCCCTAATGTTAGCAAGTCAGTCTATTATGGCAGACCTGGATGTGTCACCCTTGGGATCATATGATATCCTTATAGGTATGGATTGGTTGGAAAAACGTTGGTCCCTCATTAACTGTAAAAGAAAAACCATTAATTACATGGATGAGAAGGGTGAAAGGCACGAAATTAAAGGCATACAAAAACCTCTGAAATTAAGGTTTGTAATAGCCTCCCAATTAACAAAATGTATTAGAAAATGTTGTCAGGTTTATGCAATACAAGTAGGGTATGCTAATTCTAAGGATAAAACTATTACTTTAGAAAATATACCAATGATGCAGAGTTTTCCGGATGTGTTTCCTGAAGAAATTCTGGGACTACCCCCAAGAGGGGACATAGATTTGACCATTGAGTTGATTCTGGGAGTTGCCCCGGTCTCCCGAGCCCCTTACCAAATGATCATACTAGAGTTAACAGAATTAAAAATGCAGTTACAAGAGCTGCTTGATAAAAAAATATATTCGTCCAAGTGTATCGCCTTGGGGAGCTCCAGTGCTTTTTGTTAAGAAGAAGGATGGCACCTTGCGGTTGTGCATGGATTAGCGTCAGTTAAATAAACTGACTATTAAGAATAAATACCCCCTACCTCGTAAAAATGAGTTATTTTATCAAGTGAAGGGTGTGACTGTATTTTCAAAAAATCGACCTCCACTCAGTTTACCATCAGATTAGGATAAAGGAAGAAGATATAGCAAAAACTGCTTTTAGGACTCCCTATGGACATTATGAGTTTGTTGTGTTGCCCTTTGGGCTGATTAATTCTCTCATCACATTCATGTGCCTCATGAACAATATATTTCATCAATATTTGGATAAACTTGTGTTACTTTTTATCGATGATATACTGATTCACTCTCGAAACATAGAAGAATATAAGGAGCATCTCTGCATTGTTCGACAAGTTTTAAGAGAACATCAACTGTATGCTAAGTATAGTAAATGTAATTTATTTAAAGAAAAAATCCAGTACTTAGGGCATGTCATTACCAAGGATGGAATTGTTGTAGATCCAGTGAAAATAAATACTATCATGGAGTGGTCAGTACTAAAAGACGTGGCCGATATAAGATCATTCATGTGTCTAGTTGGATATTATAGGCAATTTGTTGAAGGTTTTTCTAGGGTGCATACCCCATTACCTCTCTGCAAAAGAAGTGGAAAACCATTAGGTGGACCATAGATTGTCAAAGAAGTTTTGATTAGCTCAAACATCTACTTACCACTACACCGATTTTGAGCATTGTTGATCCCAATAAAGTTTATGTGTTTTGTATAGATGCCGACAACGAAGGTGTAGGTGGCGTATTAACGCAAGATAGAAAAGTTGTTGCCTATGACTTTAGGAATCTTAAGGAGTATGAGCAAAAATATTTAGCTTATGACTTCGAGCTAATATTAGTCATCCATGCCTTGAAGATGTGGTGACATTACTTGATGGGTAAGAAATTTATGTTAATGACTGATCATCATAGTCTAGCAAACTATTTCAAACAACCCACCTTGAATGTTAGGCAACTTGATTGGGCTGACCTCCTAAGCGAATTTGATTTTGAAATCAAGCACTTGAAAGGAAAGGAGAACTGAGTAGCGAATGCCTTCAGTTGAAAGGTAAACTATTTATCTGAGGTATCTTTCAGTGAAACACGAACTACTTTTTATGAGAAAATTTGAGAAATAGCCATGCAGGATTCAAAATATAAACATTTATGACATTAAGCTGAAATTCTAAAAAACCATGAATAACAACTGGGATATGAGGTAAATTTAGAAGATTTGTTGATTTATAGGAAAGGAGTATATGTGCCTAATCAGAAAAATCTTTAAATTTTAATTTTAGATGAATATCGTAAGATTTTGTATGTAGGCCACCCCGGGTACCAAAAGTTGATTACTGATCTTAGAAAGGAATTTTCTGGCCCAGTATGAAGAGGGAGGTAGCACAATATTCAGCCTTTTGTCTTGAATGCCAGCAAGTGAAAGAAGAGCACCATCACCTAGCAAGATTACTCCACCCATTTCCTATTCCAGAATGGTAATGGCATACCATATCCATCGAATTTATTATAGGACTGTCCAAGTCTAAAAAGTAGAATGACTCAATAATGGTGGTAGTGGACAAGTTGAGAAAATCTTCTCATTTCATATCGGTACAGTCAACCTATAGGGTGGTGAAAATTGCTAACATTTTTATGCAAAATATATTTAGATTACATCGAGTACCCAAGAATATCATTTCCGACCATGATGTGAAATTTACCTCAGCTTTCTGGAAAGCTTTATTTAAACGTTTAGCACACAATTTCACTTCAACACTCCTTATCACCCTCAGACGGATAGACAAACTTAGCGAGTAAATCAAGTAGTAGAAGACATGTTGAGGACTTATGTAATGCAATAACCATCTAAATGGGAGGACTACATACACTTGGTAGAGAGTACTTATATCAACGGGTACCATACATCTTTATAAATGAGTCCATATGAAGTATTATACGGATGTAAGTGCAACACACCCTTGAGTTGGGGTGGTCCAAAGGATAGATTGATGCTAGGACCAGATATGTTAAAATAAATGGAGGAAAAAAAAGTACGTTCCAATTTAAAAGCCACTCAGGACTGACAAAAGAATTTTTCTAATTGGAAGAGAAGTTTTCGAGAATTTGAAGTGGGAGATCATGTTTATGTTCGAATACAACCTAAGAAAAGTACATTGCAATGGATGGATGTGCTAAATTAGTACCCCGATTCTGTGGTCCTTTCAAAATTTTGGCTCGAATTGGGCTAGTGGCTTACCAACTTTCCTTATGTAGCCACATTCGTGTCCATAATGTCTTTCGTGTTTCTGTACTTAAGAAATACATATATGATCCTAAACATATAATCAATTGGCAAGACGTTTAGGTAAATTAGAAAAATTACATAAGAATTAGGGCTTATTATAACAATTTGGTTATTGATGAAAAGGACTGATTTAATTGTGTCTTTCTCTGTATAGGTCAAACCAGAAGGCGAGTTCTTTGTCAAACCCCTGGTTATACTCAATCAGAGAGACGTAACGCTGTAGAAACGAGTTATCACCTAGGTTAAAGCGAAATGGAAGTACTATGGGTCGGAGGAGGCTACGTGGGAAGATGAACAAGTTATGAAGGAGACCTTTCTGAACTTATTTTCAGAGGAAAAACATCGAGATTATGTTTCATCTTAGAGAGGGAGATGTGATATCCCTAGCCAATTTAAATATTTAATTTACTGCAAATTAAACAAACTCATTATTATTTTAAGTTATAAAAACGATTTTTTAATTAAATTATGCAGAAATGAAATAGGAGTTACATGTCAATATTGTTTTCACATGTTAGTGTAGTTACACTGACAATTACTTGTCCCTAACTAATTTCTTGAAGATTTATTCGAGAAAGATCAAGAGGATAGGGGTATCTGAGATCAAGGGAGAAAGAGAGTGAAGCAAGAGAAAAGAAAAGGAGAAATTATGCCCTAAGATGTCAGGCAATTTTTTGTAGCTAAGTATGGTTTGGCCCAGATAGCTGTAAAAAGTGAGAAAGTGGTTTCTAAAAAAAAAAATAGTTCCTGTACCCATGAACAGCATGGGGGGAGACTAGCTAGTACGACAGTCTCAAGGCTGGGAGGAAAAGAAGAAAGCAGATCAAGGTCTGGTTACAAACTAAAAATGGAATCTAGTGTGACCCAGATAAGTGAATTTTCATACTATATAAGTAGAGGTATCTTATATGAACCTATGCTTGATCGTTTGCTAACAGTTGTATTATAAATAGAATGGGTAGTTCTACGTGTTCTGAGTAGAGCAATCCATATGCAATTTTATGTACCTAAGTTGAAAAGAAGAACGAAAGACCCTTTAGGTAGGGAATAGAAGAATTACTTTACTCAATCCAAGAAAGAAACAATGTTAGTATTCCATTGAAGTCCTCAGGACTTACAAAAGTCTAGATATGCCGACAGTTTTTCAATAGAACAAAACAGGAAATTAAGATATACTAAGATTTTCCACAAAATTTATAAAGGACTAGTATGACCCTCAATTTCTATAAACATAAAGGCAAACCCTGAATATGGGAGGAAAGAAAAAAAATAATATGATAGAGACACCTCATTGACATTCAATTGAGTAAAAGAGGAAAATTTAGAAACTCAGAAAATTTTGAAATAGAAAAACTTCAAAAAGCAAGCAGAACAAAATGGAACAGAATTTATGACCTACGATAGGTAAATAAATCTTTTTTTTATTTCATGCATGACCAGACTCCCAACTTTGTGGGAAATTGTAAGCTTGAATTAAAATTGTAGCTTCAATCTTAACATTATAGATTCGACTTGAAAATCTGGAAAAAAATGGTTGAGCATTTTGACTTTAATATATGAAAAAATGGTAGAGAATTTTTACCAACTAATACATTACTCAGAAGAGGTAAATAGAGAAGTTACATTAAACGGAAAATAAGAACTGTAATGTCCAACGAGTTGGCTACATAAAATGAAAGAAGAGCCCTCTTAACAGAGTTGAAAACATGTACAAAAGCATTAACCAGAAAGGTGAGAAACAGAGCTAGGCCAGGTTTTGGCTGCCATTAAAAGCTATGACAAAACTTATTACAAATACATGTTGCCCTTAAAACTGATGAACTCTTAATATTAGAGAAGTTGCAGTTAATGGAAATATATATGGAAATATGTACATAGATAAAGTTAATAGTTTTGCTACACCGAAGTCATATTCCTTAGAACCCAAAACCCCAAACTAAAAACCCTTAAAAATATTAGTTGAGAAAACTCAAATACCCGATGGATAGGCTGGAACAACCATTGCCGCACCTAGCTAGCCAAATAATGGTTTTTAGTTTCGGAACCTCACCCAAAATGCGATCAACTATGAAACCCTCCATATCTCATGGGTGGAGCAA
Source organism: Pinus taeda (assembly GCA_000404065.3). Taxonomy (NCBI): domain Eukaryota; kingdom Viridiplantae; phylum Streptophyta; class Pinopsida; order Pinales; family Pinaceae; genus Pinus; species Pinus taeda. The sequence continues at coordinate 388,774 of APFE030270237.1, forward strand.
GAAAAGATTAATCACTGCGCATGTAAACAAATAATGGGTAAACATATGAAGAAAACTAAATCAACCACATTAAGTTTATTACCTGGAATGAAGCTACATGTAAAAGCCCTCCTTTCAGTAGGGAGTCGAACCAAAACCCAGATGTGCTTGTCAAAGGTAACCGTTGTAGTTTTGAAAGAATAGCATGACAAGGGTGAACCCAAATGGAAGCAAACACCCTCAAACAACAAAGGTTAGACCTGTAGCTACCTGTGCACAAGAAAAACTCTCCGCAAAACGCGAAAATGCCTAAACATTAAAGGAATAAATGAGAAGGTGAGGGCACAACACTGGAGGCATAGAACCCCGAGACTCTCCACCACCGTCTGATCTGACTCGGCAACTGAAGACAATTAATGAGGAGCTTCTCCCAAGGTCAATGACACAGTTGTACAGGAGTCGAAGACTCCAGAGGAGAAATACCTCCATACCTAGGCCGATGCATCAATCATAGAGTTAATGACATTTTAAATAATGATGGATGGCATATTATTGCCTCACTCAATGATATGATAGAATTAAAATACCATAGCTTAAATTACAGTTTGACATCTGTCAATATAACTAGTCATGGTTTGAATGTTTGTAAGCATGATCTAGTTGACTTAGTTGGAAACACAACCCAATGTCCGATCATGTTAAAGAATATGTGCGCCAAGATTTTATCTATATATATATATATATATATACACGAATCATTTGGTTAGTACAACAAGGACCATACTATATTAAATATCATGAAATGTCAAAATATCAATGGTAAGAATTTACAGTACTAGTGTAATGTGCACTTTATTGATGTGACAAGCTTACACATGGATGGTCCGAACTCTGAGCTCCAAGAGGAATGAACATCATAAGACACTCTTCCTTTATTTTTTATGGTGATACGTCAAAGTTGGACCAATTAATCTGACACGTTATGTTTGTTTTAAGGGGTTGGATTTTCACATTTATCTAGTTGGGAATAGATTACTTCGACTAACCTTGGGACTACTACAAAATAATAATAATAGAGTTGTCATTAGTGACACTTTTTGGAAGCCTTTTAGGTGGGTTTTTTCGGTCTAATTTCCCTAAAATTGGCAGGAATTTATTGAAATAACAAGTTTGATGGGTAACCCCTATACAATCGAAGTTCCCTAGGGGTTTTTCAGGGTGTTGAATCCATATATACAATCCAAAAACCAGATTAAATAGCACAAATCAAGATTCTCCTCAAATTTTTCCAATGGATTCCTGCACTTTAAAGTCCAAAAAGTATCGTTAAAAACAACTCCAATAATAATGATTTGCAAATTTACTAATGCCTGTGGATTTTGGTGTAATAGAAAACCTAACATAAAATAATAAACTTCTATACCATTACCATATTCAAACTAGTTACCATAACAAGCTAGTGCAAGTTAACTTTAGAGGATTAACGACTAAGGTTGTCAAAGCTTATTGAACTTTTTCCTTGACTTAGTTTGCCATAGAGGTGAAATTAATACCTAAAATCTTTACTGCCTTCGAGCGATAAGGTTTTCAAAACCTATTGAACTTCTTTCTTGACTTAGTTTTCCATAGAGGTGAAATTAATACCTAAAATCATTATTAACTTCGCACGAGATTCATGAGATGATTTTGATATATTTATATTTGGTTTAGATTGACCAAGGTTGATTAAGGTTGTCAGAATCTATTGAAATTTTTGTTTGATTAAATTTTCCATTTAAATCAAATTAATACCTAAAATCATTACTGGCTTTAGGTAATGAGATTCAGGAGACGATACATATAGCCTCCCATGTATTTATCTTATCAAGATTTATGCTTATTGATAACTATTTTTTAGTGTAAAATTATTTTGTGGATATGACCAGAGGTTGAAAAACTAAAAGGCGTATTAACTCTTTTTGAATGATTGATGTTAATTTTTTTTATATTCCAGAAATTTTATAAATAATGAAGTTAAATGCAGAATTTCTACAATATTTTGAAATCTACATAAAAAATGAGATAAATATTTTATAGTGTAAAATTATTTTGTGGATATGATAACACTTGAAAAACTAAAAGGTGGATTATTTTTTGAATGATTAAGATTAATTTTTTAATATTCTAAAAATTTCATGAATAATGAAGTTAAACGTTATTTGCAAAATTTAACAATATTTGAAATCTATATATAAAAGTGAAAAAAATAAAATTTATGATTAAAATATTTATAAAAAGAATATTGCATTGAAGACTAAACAACATTTAATATAAAGAAGATGAAATGTTATTAATATATATTAAAATAATTTTATTAAATTTTTTAATTTATTGAGTCATCAAAACCACTCTTAAAACCAAATTTTAGAATTTTGAAATATAATTAACAAAATACAAATTAGATATACTAATAACATGTGATGTATTAAAGATTTATTTTTACAACCTCAATACAATAAGGAAAAGATTAGAGAATTTAATGGTAAACGATCCCACTAGTATATCTCATGTAATAAGAATCTTTTATAGGTTTTCACATATTTATTATATTCGAATTCCAGTTTGAATTTCAATTTGATTAGATACCGAAAAAATTTGAGTTAGAATCAAATTTTGCATAATTTTTGTTATATACTTATTAAATTCAAATTCGAGTTTGAATTTAAATTCGATTTGATACCTAAAAAATTAAGACTTAATTTTTTAAGAAATCTTACTTAAGCTTACTTATTTCCAACATTAATCTCTTTTGTTTAATATGTTATAAACCCTACTTATTTAAAATCGTCAAGAAGAAAATGGACAAATTGCATCAATTTTATTTGAAAATACGTAAATTAAAATCTAATACTATAAATAATAAAAACTCAAAACTAAAATCTTAGGTAAAAAAATGAAATACTATTATAAATATATACTTGTAGTGATCTCCATATACTAGAAATTTGTGTTTCAATCATTAAACAGATTTATATAAACATTGAAAATATAAAGCATCTTATTTTTTAAAACCAAATTCATGTATGCATTATTTCAACATTTAAGTGGCTCTAGGTGAAAGTTAAATTATCTACTGATGAAAATTAAAACTTCAATTTCATTTTCCCAATCTCTTTGGAAGCCAAATTTATTTAATAATAATATGAAAATAATGTTAAAAGACTTTTTTGTTTTAATCGTGAATAATAAGAAAATTAAAAAATCGTTTTGCACTCCACCGCAACCCGGTCATACTTGGTCATACCTTTTATTAGGAGGATTCAAGATGCCAGAAGTGTGTTTAAGATTCTTTAGCATGATTTTAAATGTAAAATTTACATTTCTTTTAAATTTTGTAATATAAAATTTTCCACTTCTTACAACGTTTTATAAATATAGAATGTGTCATTAACCAAAAGTCATCGGTATTGGACTTCACGAATCAACAAAATGGGGTGCAAGAAGGTAACCAAAAGTTTTCAGTATTGGACTTCATGAATTAACAAAATGGGGTGCAAGAAGGTTTTCAACTCTATATTTTAAACTTAGAAGGTTCTAAAATTTGTACTTATCTCGCAAAATAGCCATAATAGAATGGGGTACAAGACAATTCGCAATGGAGGTGCTGGTAAACTGGTATTTCAACTGGCTCAACCAATGCCTATGAAGGGTGGTGCTTGCTTTGTATTTGGGTCCTCATCATGAATGTCATCGGGATATCTGACAAAGGAGCATCCGAACTTAGACAACAATGTGAAAGTTTGTTCACATGTTGTGGCTAAACAAGTTGAAATTTATTGACCTGATGGGTCAAAAAGGCAGTTTTACTGAGAGGGTTTGATCTCTCAAGAAATGAGTTGTATTTCATTATTGTAATAAGTTAGAAATTGTCTTATTTTAGGCTCAAAGATGAGTTGTTAGCATAGGTATGAGATAGAGCTAGGAATTAGAAGATTTGTTGTTAGATTTATTAAAAATAGATATTGATTTGTTAGACACGGCTAGAGTGATATTCGATTGATAAAAGGAAGGGAAAATGTAATGAAAAAGAGAGAGGATTGAGGAGTGGATTTAGTAGAGTGAGAGAAAAATAGTGTGTGGATTGTATTTTGAGACAGAGGTCTTTATTTGTGTAATCAGGCCCAAGGTCGAGACTCTATAACTCTTTTATTATGAATGAATTGATGTTGTGCACGGAATTATATATATGCAGCTCATGGAGATTCTCGAATGCTTGTTTTCTTTGTATTCGAATGATATTGATGCTTGCTCTGTTTTCCCACTTTACAATAGATAAACATTGAGTTAAAAGAATAATCGACAAGTTAAGTATATTGTTTTGGTTTTGTAAGAGAAAAACCCAAAACACACTAAGAATCATTGCCAGACACATTTAGATTTGAAATCCGAACTTAAAATATTCTAGACGGAGGTTTCTAAAGCTATCGAGTCTGTGGAACCCAATCACATCGCTTCAGTGGAGGGGAACCAGCTTATTGAATCATCGAATTCCTACATCGCGACACAACCGAATCCAAAATGTTATAGAGAAGGGTTGATAACCTATTAGGTTTGCAAGGGTTATCGCATCGACGCTTTGAAGTCGAAGGAGACTAAATAGTGGGCATCGCGATCTACGATTGGCTGATTCAATCGCATCCGTTGGATCACGATCAACCGCGATCATTGGATCACTAAGCGGTCTCGTTACAATAAATGGTATTTCGGGCACATTATAAGTTCCAAGTGGTTTCAAGGGTTCAACACTCGATTCCATTGAAATATGGCCACGTAGAAAAGGTGGAGGGGAATAAAACCGTATATCGGGTGGTTAAACCCGGTTTAGTGTTCCACCCAAAATCTCTGACAACCGTCAGATCTCACCGATCCAGATTGACAGTTCTGAAGCAACGGTGCATTGAATTTTAGCATACAATAAGCACGCCAATATAAAAAGGTACATTTTAGTGTTTCAACTTGTTTTTTTGTTTATTTCGATAAAAAAGGAAAACAATCGGGTTATAGAGGAAAAGGGATCCACTGGGTGATTTTAGGGTTTTTGTGAGTTCCGCTTCCATGTTGCGTCATTTGTGGTATCAGAGTAAAAGAAAGGGTTGTTTGTAGCGAAAATGCCACTTAGAAGAGGAGCTGAGATTGGTCAAGGAAGACCTGAAACAAATGCAATTCTACTGGAAGAGGTACGAAGTCTGCATGCAAGAATGGAGATAATTGAGACTACCCAGAGAAGAGCGCCTGATGAAGGAGATGAAAGTTCTTCAGAAGAATCTCCTAAGGAGGTAGTAGATGAAGACAGTGAAACTACCAAAGTCATCAAGATGTTGGCAAAAGTAGGAGGAAAACCTAAGGCGGAAATCCCTATGTATGAAGGGAGTTTAAACACAGAAGAGCTAATGGATTGGATCAGATCCTTAGACCAGTACTTTGACTATGAAGAGGTTGATGAGAGGAAGATGGTGAAGTTTACAGTTACCCGATTGAAGGGTCATGTAGCTATTTGGTGGAACGAGTTACAGACATTAAGGACGAGGAAAGGGAAGTCCAAGATCAAGCTATGGGACAAAATGGTAAGTAAAATGAAAGCCAAGTTTTTGCCTAAAAACTATCATTTGAATCTTTTTAAAAAAATTCAAAATTTAAGGCAAAAAGGAATGTCTGTTAAAGAATATACAAAAGAGTTTTATAGATTGAATATTAGAGCAGGGCATGTCGAGGATGATGTAGAAAAGGTAGCTAGATATATCAATGGCTTAAGGTATGAAATACAAGATGAAATTATCTTGTTAAGTCTGAAGACTATTGAGGATGCCTATCAAACAAGTTTGAAGGCAGAAGAGAAGATATTGAGGAAACAAAGTCAAACGAATAGAGGAAAAATCTCAGTAAGAGGTAGGGGAACTACCAGACCAAAGGGACAACAGCATCAGCATGAAGCAGGAAGCTCAAGTAGCAGACCACCACAGAGGGGAGAATCTAACAGAGGAAGATTTGTGCCCAGAGAAAGAGGCCAAGGAAGAGATGTTCGGTGTTATACATGTGGAGAATGGGGACATATGTCATGGGACTGTCCTCATAATAAACCATCAAGTCAGAGGAGTGCAAATGTGGTTGAGGTAAAGCCAAAACCACCTCAACTTATGGAAAAGGAAGAACCCCCTGAAGAAGGTGAATCACTCTTATTGAGAAGGACTTTGCTTAGGGCAGAGACGGAGATTGGAGAACCAACACAAAGGAAGAATCTATTTAGAGCTACGTGTAAATCAAAAGGTAAGTGTTGCAAAGTAATAATTGACATCACTAACAATCTTGTTTCTACAGAGATGGTGAACAAGCTCGGATTAGCAAAGACCATGCACCCTACTGCTTACAAGGTATCATGGTTACAGAAGGGACATCAAACTATTGTGACTAAACAATGCAAGGTGGAGATACAAATTGGTACCTATAAAGATGTGATATTATGTGATGTAATGCCCATGGATGTATGCCATGTATTTCTTGGAAGGCCGTGGCAATTTGATCAAAAATCTATTCATGATGGAAGGAGAAACACTTATACTTTGGAGAAGGATGGAACTAAACATACATTGCTGCCATTGAAGGATGATGCTGACAAAGGAACACCTGGAAGTAGTATTATGTCGATAAGTGGAAAGGAGCTGTTGTAGGAAGTAGTGAAGAATGAGGAGTTTCATTTTTCTATTGTGGGAAGACCAAAGGTAATTTTGACTTCCACAAACTTGGATAATTTTCCTGAAGAAGTTAAAATGTTGTTAGATGATTTTGCTGATATTATTATGGATGAGTTGCCAAATGCATTGCCACCGATCAAGAGTATTAGTCATCATAATGACCTAATACCAGGAGCAAGTTTGCCAATAAAGCAGCATATAGATTAACTCCTCAAGAGAATGCATAAGTTGGAACACAAGTGCATGAGTTGATGGATAAGGGGCTGAAAGTCTTAGTCCATATGCTATACCAACAGTACTCAATCCAAAGAAAGGAGGAGAATGGCGCATGTGCATAGATTCCAAAGTCATCAACAAGATCACAATCAGGTACAGATTTCCTTTGCCACACATGGATGATTTAATGGACTATTTGAGTGGATCAAAATACTTTACTAAAATAGATTTGAAGAGTGGATATCATCAAATAAGAATCCGAGAAGGTGATGAGTGGAAGACTGCATTTAAAACAAGCAATGGGTTGTATGAGTGGTTAGTGATGCCTTTTGGACTCACTAATGCACCTAGCACATTCATGAGATTAATGAATGAAGTCTTTAAGGAGCACACAAGCAATTTTGTTATTGCTTATCTTGATGATATTCTAGTTTTTAGTAAAAGTAAAGAAAAACATTTAGAGTATCTTAAGTTGGTCCTAAGAACTCTGCAGAAAGATAAACTACTGATAAATCTAAAGAAATGTAGTTTCATGAAGGAAGAACTGGTTTACTTGGGATTTGTAGTTTCTAAAGAAGGCTTGAAGATGGATCCAGAGAAATTCCAAGCGATTTGGAACTGGCCTACTCCCAGAAATATATTTGAGGTAAGAAGCTTCCATGGTCTTGCAAGTTTTTACAGAAAGTTTATCAAAAGCTTTAGTCAGATTTGTGCACCCATTCTTGAAACAATCAAGGAGATCAATTAGCCATTCAAGTGGATAGAAGTAGAAGACAAAAATTTTAATTGGCTGAAGAAGAAGATCACAGAGGAACCAATTTTGGCTTTCCCTGATTTTGAGAAAGTATTTCAAGTAGAAACAAATGTTAGTGGAGTTCCAGTTGGAGCAATTCTGAGTCAGGAGCAAAGACCAATATCATACTTCAATGAGAAATTGAATGATGCAAAGAAGAAATATTCTTCTTATGATAAAGAGTTTTATGCTATTGTGCAGGCCTTGAAAAAATGGAGACACTTTTTGCTGCCAAAAGAATTCATATTATATTCAGACAATCATGCATTATAGTTCATCAATAACCAGCCAATGTTGCATCAGAAACATGCCAAGTGGGTAGAATTTCTGCAAAGCTTTACTTTTGTAATAAATCACAACAGTGATAAGTCAAATAAAGTAGCAGATGCATTGAGCAAGGTAAGATTTATTGTGCAAGAATTTAAAGTGGGTGTTGTAGGATTTGAGGAAATGATTGAAATGTACAAGGATGATGCAAATTTCAAAGATATATATACAAAAGTTTAAAATACAATGAGTCATAACAAAAGTTAGTGGTCAGACTATCTCGTTCAAGGAGGCCTATTGTTTGAAAGCAACAAGTTTTGTATTCCCAAATATTCTATGAGGGAAAACATAATAAAGGAGAAACATAGTGGAGGATTATCTGGTCACTTTGGACAAGATAAAACCTTTGCTCAAATGAATGCTTTTTATTATTGGCTAAAAATGAAGACTGATGTTAAGAAGTTTGTTGAGAAATGCATGATATGTCAACATGCAAAAGGAACGAGTCAAAATGCAGGATTGTATCAACCATTGTCAATATGAAACTGACCGTATGATGCAGTTAAGATGGATTTTGTTTTGGGATTACCAAAAACCCAGAGAGGGAATGATTCTATTTATGTTGTGGTAGATAGATTTTCCCAGATGGCACATTTCATTTCATGTAGGAAAACTAGTGATGCAACACACATAGCTAATTTATTCTTTTCAGAGATTGTAAGATTACATGGATTACCTATAAATGTTGTGTTTGATAGAGATACAATGTTTGTTGGGCATTTTTGGAGAACTTTTTGGAAGAAACTGGGAGCTAACCTTAGTTTTAGTTCAACATACCATCCTCAAATAGATGGATAGACCAAGGTAGTAAACATGAGCTTGGGGAATATATTGAGGAGTTTAGTGTATCAAAATCCTAAGCAATGGGATTTAGCACTAGCTCAAGCTGAGTTTGCTTATAATGATACTCCAAACCAAAGTACTGGAATGAGTCCATTTCAGTTTGTTTTTGGAATGAATCCAAGAGGTGTGTATGAGGTCAAGAATTTGGGTAAACAAGAGACCAGAAGTGCAAAATCTGAAGAGTTTGCAAAAAAGAAGTAGAGACTACAGGAAAAAGTGAAGGGCAAATTACATGAAAGCGACAACAAATACAAACAGAGGGTAGATCTGTAAATAAGAGAGAAAGAATTCCAAGTGGGAGATTTAGTGATGGTGTATTTGAGAAAAGAAAGATTTCATGTTAAAACTTACAACAAACTAAAAATGAAAAACATAGGACCATGTAAAATTGTAAGGAATTTTTCAGCTAATGCATATGAAATTGAGTTGCCAGAAGGGATTGGAATATCCCCCATTTTTAATGTTGCAGATTTGTATCCATACAAAGAGGCAGAGACAGAGCTACAAGAGGAAATTATAGGAGATGAAGTTCAAACTGTGAACTGGGAAGAACAAATGCCAAAGACAACTAAGAAGGAAGTGGAAGTTGTTTTAGAGAAGAGAGTATCCAAAAGAACCAGAGGACAAACTTATTTCCAATATTTAGTTAAATGGAAAGGACAACCAGTGGAGGATGCTAGCTGGTTGAAAATAGCAGAATTACAAAATTATGGAGTAAGTCCTGAATGTTTGAAGGACGATTCTTTTCTTCCCCGGAAATCTGATGTAGGAGCATCTGGACTTAGCCAACAATGTGAAAGTTTGTTCACATGTTGTGGCTAAACAAGTTCAAATCCATTGACCTGATGGGTCAAAAAGGAAATTTTACTGAGAGGGTTTGATCTCTCAAGAAATGAGTTGTATTTCATTATTGTAATAAGTTATAAATTGTCTTATTTTAGGCTCAAAGATGAGTTGTTAGCATAGGTGTGAGTTAGAGCTAGGAATTAGAAGACTTCCTGTTAGATTCATTAAAAGTAGGGGTTGATTTGTTAGACATAGTTAGAGTGATATTTGATTGATAAAAGGAAGGGAAAATGTAATGAAAAAGAGAGAGGATTGAGGAGTGGATTTAGTAGAGCGAGAGAAAAATAGTGTGTGGATTGTATTTTGAGATAGAGGTCTTTATTTGTGTAATCAGGCCCAAGGCTGACACTCTGTAACTCTTTTATTATGAATGAATTGATGTTGTGCACAAAATTATATATATGCATCCCATGGAGATCCTCAAATTCTTGTTTTATCTGTATTAAGATGATATTGATGCTTGCTCTATTTTCCCGCTTTACAATAGATAAACACTAAGTTAAAGGAATAATCGACAAATTAAGTATATCTTTTTGGTTCCGTAAGTGGAAAACCAAAAACACACTAAGAATCATCGTAAAACACATTTGGATTTGGAATTCAGACTTCAAATTTTCTAGATGGATATTTTTAAAGCTATCGGGTCCATGGAACCCAATCGCATCACTTCAGTGGAGGGGAACCAGCTTACCGAATCGCCGAATTCCAACATCGCGACACAACCAGATCTGAAATGTTATAGAGAAGGTTTGATAACCTGTCGGGTTTGCAAGGGTTATCGCATCGGCGCTTTGAAGTGGAAGGATACTAAATAGTGGCCATCGCATTCTGTGATTGGTCGATTCAATCGCATCCGTTGGATCACGATCAACCATGATTGTTGGATCGCTAAGCGGTCTTGCTACAATAAATGGTATTTCGGGCGCATTATAAGTTGTAAGTGGTTTCGAGTGTCTGACACCCAATTCCATTGAAATACTGCCACGTAGCAAAGGCGGAGGGGAATAAAACCGTATATTGGACGGTTAAACCCCGGTCTAGTGTTCCACCTGAAATCTCTGACAACCGTCAGATCTCACCGATCCAGACCGACGGTTCTGAAGCAACAGTGCGTTGACTTTCAGCATATGATAAGCTCACAAATATAAAAGGGTACATTTCAGTGTTTCGACTTTTTTTTGTGTATTTCGATCAAAAAGGAAAATAGTCAGGTTATAGAGGAAAAGGAATCCGCACAGTGATTTTGGGGATTTTGTGAGTTCCGCTTCTGTGCTGCATCAATATCTTACATATGAATATGCCCAATCTACACAAGATTCTACATGAAATGTCATCATGTATAGGTTTTTCATGTACATGGGTTTATTGAATTTTTTATGCATAAGGAGTGTTAATGCAGAAGGCGTCGGACATAAGTGTTTTTCTCAATATTCTCAACAATTAAATAGATTGATATTAGAGATATCAACAATAAATAATTCAAGTAAGACTCATTAAATTCAAACTGATTATGACACCTGGTTTCATAGTTATGGCACTAACAAAAAATTAGAACTAGTTTCTCCAACATTAATCGAATATGGAATTAGATTAATACAATCTTGGCCATAAGACTCATCAACCCATTATCTTTCACTTCACATCTCTTCCATATTCTCTTCTTTATCTTTTGTGGCTGTTTTCTGACTATACCTACTGAATTGTGGTTTACAGATGGTTATAATGCCCATCAACTTTAAAGTGAAAAAGATGTTCTGATTATCTATTTTTTTGAAGGCTAAATTGAATATGATTTCTAATAATATTTACAAGTGATAAATATGATTGGTGTAAAATTGTAGCTATTTTCAATATTTGAATTAATTCTTATCCACATAAAATTATATAAAGATATCATATTTAAGTGAACTCTAGAGTATTACTATTAAAGAGGATATTGAATTTAAAAAGATATTAAAAAAGATATTAAATTTAAAAATATATTAAAATTTATCTATTAATGTTAGATAAAATAATTTAAAAAAGTTAACGAGGATATTGAATTAAAAATATATTAAATTTTATTTGTTAATATTAAGTGAAGATGATTTTAAAATGTTAGTAAATATTTTTTTGGATTACAAAAATATGAAAACTTTGAAAAAAATGATTAAAATTATCAATTATTATATTTTAATAATTTAAATCTAAAACTACCATATAGATTTTTATTAAAATAAATTTTATTTTTCAATTTAAATTTTCTATATTTTAATATTATTTTAAATTTAAATAAAATATTATTTAAATATAACTAAATTTAATTAATAAAATTATTTTCGAAACAATGAATCAATATATATTTACTGATACTACATTCAATAATTATCCAAAACTTAAAATTGAAAATAATATCAATCTCAATTACTCAAATAATCTTTAGTTAAAAAAGGATATCGTCCCCTAATATTATTTTCATACTTCCATGCCCTAAACAAGTCCAATACTTACTTAAAAAAACCTTATATTCTTCCTCATGTATAAAATAGAAAGGTTGATCATCAATAGGTGGAGATAATAGTTTGAGAATTTTCTTCATAATATCATTTCAAGAATAAGTGCATATTACTTTTAAATGAGAGTCCATTCCATGAACGCAACATCATGATATAAAAACCGAACAGAACACCATGATATAAAAGGAATGTCCATGTGCTACGAAATTGTGCACATGTCCCTTATTTATTAAATAAAAAAGGGGTTGAATCTTCATTTTTCAAAATATGTTTTCTTTGACTTTTCAGTACACCAAGGTGTATTTTAGGGTCTTAATATTATAAGGAGTTTTGCATTAAATTCGAGGCTTTTTAATTTTTTGTTTTTAGCTTGAGTTATATATATATATTCTTAATTTTATGATGGTGAACTTATTTGAGATGATATGGATTTGAAAACAATATTAGTTATAGTATTTTTTATCGTTAAACATAAATAAAAATATATATTGATCATGGTATAATTCACTTATCATCATGGTATAATTCACTTATAAATCTGATGCACTTATAAATTTGATTTATGATATTAGGAATAAAAAGCATGACATATTTTTCTTTAGTATTCATATATTTCTTTGAATCATATAAATGATGTAAATTATTTTTTATAATTGAAGTAAATTTTTTATAAAATCCATTGTAAAGTCATTTTAGTGTCTTGTAATTTCCAAATTTGAAGCTAATTTGCAGATGAAAGTCGAGGTATCCTTCATTTCCCATCATCTTTATATTATATCCCACTAATCTCTTACATTTTCTTTACCTGATCTTATCCATATTCCATTTTATTTTCCACTCCCTCTATTTTTTTTCTCACCCACCTTTACCTCCCTAACTAGGTAATCCAATCACCTTCCGCCACTGTCTATTTGACTAGATGGAGAATAAATGATTGGAGATGTCATTTCTCTCATATTCTTCAAATATCCTTTTGTCAACTTATATATTACTCACAATCTAATATCCAAGCCCTCAACTTATTGGAGACTAAGAATTGAATTTCGCAATAAGTGAGAAGGTAATGAAGCCACAAGGAAAAGTGCTTATTTAGAGATTAAAAGATAACATGTATTCTAAATTAGACCACCATGTGAAACATGGTATCAAAATTGATGTATGGAGTGTACAAGAGTAAGGAGTGTATAGAGTTTTTGCCACATGACTAATACAATGTGACATGAACAAATTCAAAAAAAAAATAAAAAAATCCATGCAAAGATGTTTTATATTAAATGTTAATACACTACATCTAATGGTTGAGATTCAAGTAGATTTGATTCAATGGTTTTTTAATATTTAATTTTAAAAGTTCATTGCTTGAGATGTATATGTTTAAATGAAAAGATAAATAATCATTGGAAATGTGTTTACATGAAGGAGCTCATGAAATATGATTTATTTAGGCATAATGTTAATCACATGTCCATAAAGACAGATAAGATTAGAGTTAGTGGTCAATGTCACATAAGATATGTAGTTTTTGGTGCTCAGTTGAAGAGGTTAAGGCACATCTAGAATCACACAACTATTTCTCTCAAAGACAAATCAAATTTGTTTCTGATGGTGAAAGTGTTCCACCAAGCTTTCCCGATTTTTGTAAGTCTTAAGTTTTGTTTCTCTCTTCCCGTCCTTCCCTCTAACAACAAATTGCTACAAATACTACGTTTTGTTCAATAGTCAACTAAAAGTACAAATATTGATAATGTGTTTTTTTTATTTCTTCTACTAAATCCTTATTTTCATATTTAATCCAAAAAAATCCACATCATAGACATGTTTTGTTGTAAATTATAATGAATTATTTATGTCAATCAAGTTTTCCATATATTGTGTTTGAGTAGACAAATTTCTCATACAATTTAAATAACTAATTTGCAATATCTTGTTATTATTTTTAATGTCCTCAGAAAACTATTAAGAAATATACATATTTTATGTTTGTTTTCTATCTATTTAAACTTTTCTTTACTAAAATTCCTCTCTATGCCAATCTATGCCTATCAATTTGAAACGTTAAAAATTATTATTTTTTATTTCCTCAAAACACTATTAAAAAATATACATATTTTATGTTTATGTCTTCTATCCATTTAAGCTTCCCTTTACTAATATTCCTCTCTATGCCAATCAATTTGAAACGTTCAAAGTCCTGATGTAAGTTTCTTGAATGACCCACTATGACATTTATTTATTTTATCTAATTTGTTGAGAAACATGTATATTTTGTATAACTTTAATCATCTATTGTATTGACAAGCGTGTGTATTTTTCATCACTTTAATTAGAGCTCGTAATGGAGGTCATTTATTTATTTTATCTAATTTGTTGAGAAACATGTATATTTTGTATAACTTTAATCATCTATTGTATTGACAAGCGTGTATAATTTTCATCACTTTAATTAGAGTTCGTGATGGAGGTCAAATGAGATATACTTTCTGAGCACTTAGTGTAAGTGGTTAGGTCACAGTTGGAATCACACAACTATCTCTCCCAAAAATAGATCAAATCATTGTGATTACAAAAAATTCCATTTTTATTTCTCATTTAGTGATGGATTTTAGTTTAATATAATTATTAATAAAAAATTAAAATATCTAAAATAGCACACATGGATTAATATATATTCTCATATAGAATCATAAGATAGAATTTTTTGAATACTTTTTTATCACTATTGCTTCTTCACTATCCCTTATTATTTTCATTTAATCTATTTTTCTTCATGGTGGAATTATATATATTCTATTTCCTTGGTCTTTTTAATGTTTTTGCAGGATTACATTTTAGGTTTGTTGCTCCCTTGAGAATCGAGATCTTTCTTATCGACATGGATTATGGTGTGCTCTCTTGATGCTGCTTGTTTTTTTCCCTGAATTGTTTTTTTTACCAAATTTATATTGAAGATGAATTTTGTTTCCATTCAAAACATTTGTCAATAAAATATACATTATGAATTATTTTCTGATTCTGCAATCTTTTAAATTATTCACTATCAAATGTCTAAATTATACTAAAATAATTTAAATTATACTAGAATAACTTAAATCTTTTATGATGAAAATTTTATTTATTTTTTGGTTGTAATGTCCTATTATGTTTAAAAAAAAAAAAATAAAATAAAAAATTAACAATTTTAATTCTAAATGAAAACATTTTCACTAAATCAAATTAGATAAAATAAAAATAAATAATTCAAAAAATGAAATAAATAAAACAATTAATAATTATTAATTATTAATTATTAGTATGCTTAGATGCATTTTAAATATGGATCTATGAAGCTCAAAGAAGGGTCAAATCTCTCCACGTGTAAACATGTCCTCATGTTTTGCACTTAATTAATTTAGATAGGGATAATAATTTCTTCTCCCAATCATTTTAAATAAATATAATTGAATTTTTAGCAAGCTTTATATGCAAACAATAATTTGTAATATTTTCTGGTTCTACAATCCTCCAACAACCACCACAAAAATATACAAACAAAAAATTGCAATATGTATACTAGTTAAATGTGTCACTAATTATTTTCATCCTGTAATATATTTTTTTGTTTAATAATCTTACTAGCATATTATATTTTCATCTATACAATAACGATATATATATATATATATATATATATGTTGTTATTGTAGTACATTTTATTCATAAGTAGAAAGAATGATTAAAAGGGAAATGGATAATTATAATTAAAAAAAAAAAAAAATTGCACTTCTCCACACTAGATTTTAGAAAAAATTGGAAACAAATTTCAATTTATAAAACTAAATAAACCAGTATGATTCTTTTAAGAGACAAGAATTTTTATCTTAAAAGGATTTATAGATATCTTGATTTCTTTCGACAAAATTCAAATAATTTCTATAGGGGAAAAAAAAATTCTATAGAAGAAATAGATTTTTGTGTTAAGTAACTTACAAAGGAAAAGATTATCTAATGCAACCAAGTAAAAATACATAATAAAAAAAAAAAAAAAAAAAAAAAAAAAAAAAAAAAAAAAAAAAAAAAAAAAATAATTAATTAATTAATTAATTAATTAAAGGCCTATCCTCATCCCCCACATCTAGGATCACTTCAACTTTTTTTGTTAACAAGGGCTTTCGTAAGAAACGAGATCAACATCTACATCTACATAGAAAGTCATGAAAAAAGATAAATCCCAAGAAAAATTTATGATGTATCATTCAATGATGTGCCATCTTATTATGTTTAGTATCATTGTGGAAGAGTCTTACATTTAAAAAAGAAATCTCTTGTGTTATTTTGTTGACTATATAAAATATTTCGACATAGTATTTAGGTATAATGCTTGGAATAAGATTATAAAATATTATTTTGAGTTGAGAATTGTTGGGCTAAGGTTGTATGACAATGATATTTCCATGCTTATGAATATTGAAGGCTAGTCAAAATAATTTAATTATAATATAGAAAATAATCAAAATTAATGCTTATCCCTTACTCATTTTTTCATATTCATCAACATGTTAGAGGCCTGTTTGAAAAAATAGGTCACATTATCCTTACTCTAGCTAATATATTCATCATCCTTCTTTACATTGATGATATTATGCTTATGGTAAGGCGTCTCTCTCATCTCAACAAGCAACTAAAGTTTCTCAAAGATTTCTTCTCTAGTATAGGTATGATTCCTAATAATGAAGAGATGAAGGCTACTATAATCAAATCCAATAAGATGAATTTTGCTTATTTTTTAGGGAAAACAACAACTTAGAGGAAATTACTTCATACAAATATCTACGAATCAATTTTGATCATGAGATTCACTTGAATTGTAGCCTTTAGAGAAAGATAAATGGAGGGTGGAAGGCTCATTATGAACTTGAAAATAGTTGTAAACAAGTGGATCTTTGGATCTATAATAAGAAACCCTTCATTGAGATTCTAGTCTCTCTTCTTATTTGATATATCTTTGAAATTTGGGGTTACAACATATCAAGATAATTATGCAAAAAGATAGATTAAATCCAAAATTATTCAATAACTTACAATATAAAAATTAAAGGTAATATAGCTAATCATATATTCACATAGAATCAAGTCTTTCCTTAATTGAAAGAACAATTATGGCTATGTAATAATGTACATAAACAAGATATAAATAGCATGGAAAATAAAAGGCTTCCTAAGATTACTTGAAACTAACCACCTTCAAATCAAAATCAAGTGATGTTGGCATAAGGCCATCTTCTAGCTAAATTATTATGGAATCAAGGAATAGGTCATCATACAAAATTATGAAAATATTAGACATATTATTATATCTAAACTTAAAGAGAAATTGTTGTGATATAAAGAATGAGATGATAAAAGAAAATTAAGATACTATAAGGAGGTAACTAACACTAATATATAATGTGTATTTCTCTATTTTGACTAGTGTAGAGAAAAATTCAGCATTGCTAAAATAAAAGTAAGCTCTCACAAGCTTCATAGTGAAACAATACATTTTCAATTCCTAAAATATCCTAAGTTAAGAAGAATTTTTCATCATTGTAATACTAAGAGGGATGAAGATGAAAAACACTTTCTCTTAAAATGTTGTAAATACTCAAATATTAATTTAGAATTCCAAAATATTTGTTACAATATATACCTTCCTAATAATTTAAGCCATAAAACTATGGTGATTAAAATGTTGTGCATACACCTTCATTAAATCACAATTTCAAAATATTTGTTACAAAATCTACCTTCCTAAACTTTTAACTCATAAAACTATAGTGATTTAGGAATGCTTATCTGGCAAAGCAGGTATTTTGTCAATAGTAATGTCAATCTAACATCTATGACACAATTGTATAAAATTATATACTTGAACAATAAATATAAAAGTAATACATGTAATTAGTAATAAAAATGCATTAAATAATAAACATAAAACCAACTAAGTGTCTAAGAGAGAGAGAGATGTAATTAGTAATAAAATTGCATTAAATAATAAACACAAAATCAACTAAGTGACAGAGAGATTGAGATAGAGATGTAATTAATAATAAAATTGCATTAAATAATAAACATAAATCAGCTAAGCGTCTGAGAGAGAGAGAGAGAGGTGGGTTTAGCCTAAGTTGTGGCCAACTCATCTATTACATAGAGAGAGAGAGAGAGAGGTAGGTTTAGCCTACGTTGCATTCAACCCATCTATTTGATGTAATAACGATCTACCCATAATGGGATGCTATCATCATGATTGTGTGATAAGCCTAATATGGGGTCATCCTATCTATTGGATGGAAAAAATAATATATCCACAATGGGATGCTATGACCAAGATTATGTGAAGCTCGATCCATCTTGGATGCCCCTTGGGACAGTTTAATTCTCCCGAAAGTGGCTTCCATCCTGAACCCCTCCCCACAAGGAGTCTACATCTCATAAGAAAGTGTCACTTATATTAAAATCAAAATTAACTATACTTACATTAAAAAATTCTAGACATCAAATCGCATGCGAATTAATAAAAATATAGTATATTTATAGAAACATGTAAACTCACCTTAAAAATATGTACATGCAACAACATGTACAAGCATATGTACTAACAACACACACACATGAAAATTAAGTACTACAATATTGAGTTTCCAACTAATCCACTAATTCAAATACATGATATTGGTAATTGTTCCACCAATTGAAATAGGTGATATCCTATATATAATAAAATTTATCTCCATACACTCAAAAACATCTAATTTTATAGTTTCAAGAGTACATAAAAATCATCTACATCTATTTATCTATATATCTCAGAAGCTATTTAATAAAGCTTAATTCTTTATCTTTCAAACATTTACATCAATCAAGTTTTTCTCTATATGGAAGGGAAGTTTTACTTGAAACCTTAATAATATTTACAACCCTATCATATGGATGTAATATTTTCATTTTATAGTTCTTTTATAATTTAGATTTTTTTTTTGGAAAAAGTATTCAAACAAGAATTATTCCTAACGATATTTTTTTTGCTATGTGGTTCATGGACCTCAGAGATTGATGACTACCATGTCCATGGATATTTGTAGTAGGAAGATCTATCTGAAAGGATCACTTTCTTCCAGCTCAACCACTGAGTCTGGCCTAGAGAGTGTCAAGATAATTAAACTTGTGTCCTCTCAATAACAAAGGTGCTTTAACAGTTGACCAATTGAGTTAACCCTCAGGGATCTCGAGAGTTTCAAGATAATTGAACTTGTGACCTCTCAATAAGAAAGATGCTCTAATGATGAGGAATTGACCCATTGAACTAACCCTTGGGGAATTTTTTTTCTATGTAATTTTTGAACCCTTTGTGACCTCTCAATAACAAAGGTACTTTAATGATGATCACTCGACCCATTGAACTAACCCTCGGGGATTTTTGAACTAACCGCAATCAAGGTGATACCGTAATACCCCACTGCTAGGACTCCTACACCAAACAGTCTGAGGTCTAGTTGGGACTTCTTACCAACAAGATTCCCTGACATGTTGGCAGGTCCAGCACCATCAAAATATCTTTATTTTAAAAAGGATATTTTTTTAGAGAAAAAACCTAATTACAAAATAATTCTTGAGTCATGTCAATAATTGAAAATTATAGATATAAAATGGGACATTGTTTCCATATTATCAATATTTACACTAATTAGTTCTCGGTATTCTTGAACATTTATTAATAATTTTGGGTTCAGATAAAGCTCCCAGAAAAAACTTCTATTAAGGTAACTGCAATTTTGGAACAAAGATGAATGTTGTGTGCACATACAAAACAATCAATTGTAGCATTGTTAGTTGAATTTCCCTACACAAAAGTAGATAATAGATTTTGAAGTGAAAATATGCCACTTTCACACTTGAAACATGTTATATGATTTTGTTAAATCTCATTTGTTACATTATATCTTTATATTTTAACATTAAGGCAAGTTGGATGAAACACTGCAAATGGTTAATAACTTGTGAGTTGTTAAATGACCTTTACCACATTTAAAATAATAGCCTACAAATTTGAGAAATATATGTTAAACAAGGGTGCAATGACATTACCATATTCCTTGGAAAATTTTTGTTGTCAACTAAAATACTTCTGTTTCCTCAACGCTATACATTTGTCTTTTCCCATGAGAGCGTTTTTAGAATATAGTTGTACCTTTTGTCCAATAAGATATAATTTTCCATACAAATATATACAAATAATAGATAAAATGAACAAATATGGTATTTAAATTTATAAAAAAATCATCCACAAATAAATTTATTATAATCTCTGCTTAAACAAAAAATGCAATCATGAATTGTCTTGTTATTTTAATTATAATTTTTATTAATATAAAAATCTATATTTTTATTGTTTTCACTATAATTAATATATATTTAAATTAAAAAATTAATTATATTTTCAAAATTCAATAATTAAATTAAACGACACCGAACGCCAACTATGCAAGCTTATTAAATAACAAAGACCCATGGTATTTAATTCAACCGATAATCTTAAAGTCACACGTCTTCAAAGACACATGGTATTTAATTCAACCGATTATCTTTAAGTCACACGTCTTCAACTCGACGTCTTCAACTCAACGACCTTATTAAATAACAAAGACACATGGTGTTTAATCCAACGAATTGTCTTCCACTCAATGTTCAATGTAATGTTACTCGTAGATATTGCACTATACTAAAAATATAGAAGTTATTTTTAATATCATATTATATAATATAGAAGTTATTTTTAAAATATGGTTCCAAATATATTTTAGGTGATGGTTATTCATTGTTGTTAATAGTTGTCAGAATCCAAATCTGATTTTGATTATTCATGGTTGGCCATAGTTGTGAGAATCCAAATCCGACTTTGATATAAGTAATAATTTTCAAGATACGTTCTCTTTTGGCAAGATCACTTATCCATGATATTGGGCTCATCTCGTGACAAATTTGGGTAAAACTTTTAATAAAATCTTGGTGATCCGATAGCCTAAAAAACAAGATTGTCAATGATCCCAAAGCAGCTTGCGCAAAATTCCAATTAAATTCAAACATAAACACGAATATGTCAGAAAAGGAACCAAAATGTGGCTTGGTTATGTGTAGTTTTGAAAAACCAATTGGCTCCTACATTTGGAGCGTGAAGAGGTGGTGAAATCATTTGGGGCACACTAGGTTATCTATTTATGTCATTTTCAAAATTAAAATTTTATATTTCAAAATAATATGGGTTATTAATTGACTTTTAATTTTTGCAAAATATTTATTTATTTAAAAATTAATTTTTAATCTATATGTTAATTTAATTTTTCTTTTTCTTTTGCTAAGCAAAAGTAGGACTTTCTATTTCTATGCACTAGGAGTTGTGGATCAAGGGAGGAACCTGAAAACCCAACCGAAAAAGGGAAAAACACCCAATTTCTAAAATAAAAAAAAACTATAAAAGACTGAACAAAAAGGAAACCAGAAGCGGAACCAAAACTCAAAACTAAATTGAAGTCAAAAGTGAGTTGAGCTAGCTTTGACTTTTCCTACCAACCAAGAAACCTGAACTTTTGATCTTCACTGTTGAACCAACATACCCAATCCAACGGTAGAGGACTATTTCGTAATGGTGAGAAGCGCAACCCTTACCCAACCTAACCACCAACTAAGCCCGATCATTCCCAGCCCTCGATCTGTTGTTGGTGATCGAACGACCGACAATCATATCACACTGACTAAAGTAACCGAACAATAGCGTGCGATAAGGGCGGTTTTTAAACCGACCCCCCGCCACGTGTTGCACTCTGCATGTGTTCACTTCAAAATAGGAAAAATCGTTTTCTGCCAGCGACGCCCGCGAACACCGGAAAACTATCCCCCACGCGGTATTCCGAACCCGGACGGAAAGCTTATGGTATTGCGGCCACCGAGATTGTCATCCGATGTGTTTTTTCTTCCGGAACTGAGGAAAGAAGGGACTCCCCCAAACTGCCCAACCTCTCAGAATCAGAGCCAGTCGATTGGCTACATAATGGAATGTCTAAATCACCTGGCATCCGTATCCTTGGCTCTCCTTCGAAACACGACTCTATCTTCTTTTGCCTGCTCATGACAGATTGTCTTTATCTTGCTCAGAGGCAGCTCTTGTCATTTCAACACAATCTTGTTCTATGTGCTTATAACACTTTGATTGGCTAAAAGATTGGCCATTTTATTCGCTGACCTTTGAACATGTTTAAAACTAACTGTACGAAGACTCTAGAGGTGAATCTAAATCCATTGAAAGCCCTGGATCAACCTCCAGTTATTCAAAACATTTTCTACTTTGGTACCCCAGCTAATCCTTTTGACCGAGTTGATGATAAGCTCAAAATCAACCTCAACTATCACATTTTGTCGGTTTTCCTGTTTCAGGAGATCTAGACATTGTTCCATAGCCATCAATTCTGCCATGTTATTGGTTGATTTTCCTAAATGACTATGGAAGATGTAGAGGACACTTCCTTTCTCATCCCCTAACACACCTCCATAACCAGCGATGCCCGGGTTTCCTTTTGAAGCCCCATCAATGTTGAATTTCAAAAAGTCCTTGGGGGGAGGGGGGGGGATGCCAAAAATCTTGCTTAAACACTGTGGAGATTTCTTTCCTTTCCATTCCCTGAGGAGTAACATCCTTCAAACCTAAATCACAGAGAATTCTCAAATCAGCTGCAGAAGGAGGGTTCTTAGGAAGATTTCTCACAATGGTGCCAACAGTTTCTTTGAGTTGTGTTAAGATCAGCTTAAAAATGTGTTGGGGTGGCCTTTTTTCATTCTTGAAGATTCTGTTATTCCTCTCTTTCCAAACATTTCAGATGATGAAACTTGGAAAGACGCTGAGCCAAGAACTTCATTCTCTGAAAAGTTTCTTCTCCAATTGTTTAGGATGTTGATGATATTCCTTTTATCTCTGTCAGTCTGACAGAAAATGGTGGCAAAAGAATCCCACAAACTGGAGGTGAAAATTCAGTTGTTGAGAAAGTGTTCCATCATTTCCTCTTGAGCTTCATAGAGATGACATCTGGAAGGCCCCAGCATACCCCTCTTCCTAATGTTATCCCAGGTTAGAATTTTCCTATGCTGAAGCAGCCACATGAAAAGTTTGATTTTCATCCAGCCTTGGTGTCTCCATAGTTCCAGCCATATCTTGTCCAGGGCTTGTGTGTTCAGGTTAAGGAGAATGAGTTTTGCTTCCTTGAGATTAAAGGCCCCCTCATTCTTGTAGCCCCATCTTAGCTGATCTTGCCCCTCAGACTTTAGAATCTTTCTTTGGTCTAACATTTTTTGTAGAGTCTCTGCTTTAGCTTTTAGGGGGCTGTCCTCCCTGAAATCCAAGTTTCCCTAGGTTCTCCATTTACCATTATTGTTGGTTTGATCCCAAAAGTCTTTTACTTTAGTTAACCCTTTGGTTTCTATTTCCACCTTGAGATCCCTCCAGTCATCTTTGAACAAGATGGGTTCTTGTTGCCATCTATCCTCCCAGAATAGGGCTAGCTTTCCATCTCTGATCTCCCAGAAGTTGTTTCCTTGGACTAAGTCCCTGTTATCCCAGGCCTTATTCCAAAGGTATGAGCCCTTTCTATGTCTTGCCATTCTTATGAGATCATTGTTTAGCCAAGTGTTGGCATATTTTTCTTTCCAGATCATTGCGCACTGAGCCTCTGGGTCTTTAACCCATCGCCACCATAATTTAGCTCCTAAAACCCTACTAAGAATCTCAGGATCATCCAATCCAAGCCCACCATAGATTTTAAGTTTGCAATTTTTTTCCCATGATACCAAGGCCCATTTCTTTTGTTCTTCCCCCTTGCCCCAAAGAAAATCTCTTTGAATGGTTCTGAGTTGCTGCAAGACTCCTTTTGGTGCTGGAAGAGTAGATAGCATGAAGATTGGGATTGATTGTAGGACCGCCTTTGTTAACACTAACCTACCAGCCAAATTTAAAGATTTGGTAGTTCATTTTTTGATTTTGTCTTACATTTTATTAATCACTCACTCCCATATGCTCTTATGTAAAGGCTTGGCTGTGAGAGGAACAACCAAATATTTTGAAGGGAGGTAATCCCTTTGAAAGCCCAAAATTCTAGAAATATTTCTCTGAATAACAATGTGAGTATTAAAGAAAAAAATCTTAGATTTGGGGAGATTAACTTCCATACCTAAAGCCATAGCAAAGTCTCTTAGGATTTGCCTATAAGCTAGAGCTTCTTTGACCGTGGAAATACCCTGCAACATGGTATCATCAACAAATTTCTGATGAGTTAAGGCCTGGCCATCTTCAGAAAGTTGGATACCTTTGACCTTCCCAACTAATTTAGCATGCTTGATTGCTCGACCCAACCCTTCCATCATGAGTATGAAGAGAAAGGGAGAGAGTGGATATCCCTGCCTGAGGACTCTGGAAGGAGTAAAAGTCTTCGAGGGAGAACCATTGAAAATGATAGAAAAACTGGGAGAAGTAACTAGGGCCATTATCCATCTGATCCAGTTATGATTAAACCCAAAAGCTATTAGAACTTTTCTAATATAGTACCAATTCAGCTTATCATAATCTTTTGCTATATCTAATTGCATGATCATTCTTGATTTCCTGTTGACTGTCAATGAGTGCACCACCTCATGAGCTTGAATGATGTTATCAAGGATTTGTCTTCCTTCCACATATCCAGACTATTCAACCGACACCAGGGTGGTAACAAGAAGTTTGAGTCTATTGGCCCCTTGGATATAATCTTGTAGACCAAATTGCATAAGGCAATGGGTCTAAATCTGTCAGGAGTTTGAGCCACACCCTATTTAGGGATGAGGGATATAAAGGTGGTATTAAGAGCCATCAAAATAGTTTTGTCCCTCCTGGAGTCTTCCACTAGGTCCAGAATGTCCTGCTTTACTGTGTTCCAACAAGCTTTAAAGAAATCCATATTAAATCCATCCGGGCCTGGTGCTTTACCATTTTGCATTTCTTTAAGGACCTCACTAACCTCCTCTTCTGATACTGGTCTATTGAGGTTGAAGTTGTCTTCTCTCGAAACCAGCTTAGGTATATGTCTTGAAGTAGTCCTGATGTATTGATCTCTATTTGAGCTGGTTTCTTGTGCAATATCCCGAAAGTGTTGGACCAATACTTCTTCTATTTCTTCATGAGAGTTTAGTAGGTTACCTTCATTGTACTTAATCAAAGAAATTCTGTTGTGAGCTCTGTTTGCCATAGTGGATCTGTGGAAGAATTTAGTATTACGTTCTTCTTTTAGCCATTGAACTCTAGATTTTTGCCGCTAGAAAATTTCCTCTTGTTTACATAAGTTCTCCCATTCTTGATGATATAGAGTTGCCTGACCATTTCTATCTTTATCAAAACCCTCCATGATAAGGGTTTGGTTGAGCTCCTGCATTTTTCCTTCAACCATTTTTTTTGCTTCAAAAATGTTGCCAAATTCCGTCTTCTTCCACTCCTTGAGCCGGAGTTTGATATGTTTGAATCTTTTTTGAAGGAGGAACATTCTTGCACCCTGAAATATTCAGATCTTCAACCCACCAGATGGTAATGTTGTTGCCAAAATCTGGGTGGGAGAGCCAGATGTTTTCAAAATTGAAAGGTCGATTCTTGGGAGTAGCAATGCCCTGAATTTCTAGTTGCACCGGCCAATGATCAGAGCCTCCAAATGGGAGAACTCTTGCAACTATGTTCTTATCCTGGATCATTAGCTCTTATGAGATTATAAATCTATCTAATTTGGATGCCACTTGAGAAACTCCTCCTCTTTTATTGTTCCAAGTATAGGTACTATTTTTCAGTACAATATCCACTAGCTTCATGTTGTCTATGAAGGATTGAAATGCACAAGAGTCCTTGTTCATAATTCTGGTACCCCATTTTTTCTCTGACAATGATTTGATCATGTTGAAATCACCCCCTGTTGAAGAGGTAAATCCCCTCTGCGGACAGAGGCGATCCCTACTAGCCCAGACCGGGTCTAGCAACAGTCGTCAAACGCTATAGCGCAAGTTCCTAATTGCAAATAAACAGACCAGCAATGAAGGCCTACCTGGATTCCAACGCTATTGTTTGTAGGAGAGGTGGTGCTTTCGTTCCTCTGCTACGGAAAATCACAATCCTCACGATCTCCGTGAATGGACACCTGCACATACAAGAAAAAATACAAACGCAAGCATAAAATCCAATATACGCAACTATATGTCAGTCAGAAAAGACATAACTCACCATCATCATAAATAATAACAAGAGTGGAACCATAACCAATAGTCATTCATTAATAATCAATCAAAGGAGAGTACAACCAATGTTCTGACGCTGGATTCTCCTTTGGCAGGTCGTCAGTAGAACATGTCTCGCAAAGCCTGTCAGGAATAAGGACAGGCCTCTCTCTTTGGATCTTGGACGATAGTCTCCTTGCTTGGATTTGGCCTTAAGGGAATCAAGAAGGCTCTTGCAACATGAAGTTCTTGGGAATTTGGGAATTCTAAAACTCTAGAACTCTGGAACTAGTTTGCAAGGGAAATGGGCAAGCTTTTATAGATGGAGGAAGGGGAGTTGGGATCATACCAATAATCATGGGATTGGCCATATCATTAAGGAAGCTTCCATGAGAGGTGGCAAACCACTTCCTCTCTATGGAAATCCGTAGCCAAACCACCCAACTCAAGATAGATAACAGTCCAGGAATTTGTTAGGACGAAACTTCCGCCATTTATTTGTTAAAAAACACCTCTTAATATGGTTGGTGCGGGTGCGACTTTATGACAGAGCGCCAATTGGCGCGCAGTCTTTGGAGGATTTGCCCCCTTGGCACGAGGGTTGAACTATGGAACTGCACCAATGGAAAAAGATCTATTTTTAGGGTTTTTCAGCACGAGATGTCTTCACGGCAAACAAATCTCATGTTCAGAGGAATGCAATGCAAGTGTTTTTAGGCCATGTCACTTCTCATAGGTCCCGAAATGAGTCCTCCAAGATATGGGACAGGGGTAGCAGGGACGGTGACAATTGCTATGTAACACCCCCTAAGATGCAAGGGATTCTTGCATGTCTTTCTCTAAGATCCTGCAGGGAGTCTAGAAGCTTGAGTTTACCATCCAATCTTTGGGGGCCATACACATTCGTGACCAAATATATTTCTTTATCTCCCACTGGCTGAATGACCATTGATAGATAGTTTCTAGATGGCTCTGCATCTATGATGTCAATTTTGTGGGGGTTCCAAAGAGTGAAAATTCCTCCTGTTGTATTCTCTGCTTTGACTTCCAAAAACTCAAATTTATTGAGCCATTTGCTGCAAATCTCTTTTATTTTTTTCATGGAACATTTTGTTTTCTGGATGAAGATCACATCTGGAGCTGCTTGTTTCATCCTATTACTAAGTAATCTTTGTTTTCTTCTACTTCCTAAAACTCCTATATTCCAAGAAGTGAACTTCATTATTAAATATTTGTAAAGGAGTAACTGGATAAATCTTTCATCTTACCTAAGTCTATCATTAGCTTTCCACATTCCATCAACAGTTCCTTTTTCTTTTTCTAGCCTCGTTTCTTTCCTGGGATTCTCGGTGTTAATCCTAGTGTGGTTTTCATGGCTTTCACCCCTTCGCTACCCCGTCTTTCATTTTTCCCTTGCTTTTCTAGCCCTTTGGTCTGAGTTTTCCATAAAAACAGCTGTTGAACTCTATGGAACTCTTCTCTAGGTAACAAATCCACTCCCTTCGTAGTTTCTTGTTTCAAGAATCCTTCTAGATCTAGATTCTCTTTTTCAAGAATCTCTTGTAGTTTGTTGTCCTCCATTTCCATCTCACTGTGGGTCATTTCTTGGTCCATCTCCAGTTCTATGTCACTCATCATTTCTACTTTCTATTTATTGCTATTTTTGGTTTTCTCATCATTTACTTCATTCCCCTCCTCCACTAGACTGTCTCCCTTTACCTGATCTACTTCCATTATCACATTCTCCTCTTCTAGGGCTTGAAACCTATTTTGACTGGCTCGTTGCTTTTCTAATTGAAGTTTCTTCAATCCCCTCTTGCTTCCCTTTCCTTTCTAGACTACCTTTTGAAAGCTTTCAGAATCTTTCATGGTGTTTGATTTGCCCTTGTTTTCTATTTTACTAAGAGGGAAATCTTTGAATAGGTGCCCATGCTCATGGCATTTACGACATCGAATGGGATGTTCTCATAATCCACTATTTGCACCCATTCTTCATCATACACTTCCAAGATTACCTCATCCAGCAAAGCTCCAGAAAGATCCATTTCCACACATATTCTTGCAAAGGATGTGTATTTTCCTCTTTTGGTTGCCTCAGAGGCTTTGACAAAATGTCCTAGCTTGTTTCCTATGGTAGATAAGGATTCCAGCTGCTAGTAATCCAAAGGTAGAGAGTACAGTCTGACCCACACAGGTACCGATGTAAAAGTTTCTCATTCAGGGACAAAATTCATAACTCATGGTCGCATGTATAGGCCTGCTATTGCAAAAGAGTAGGGCCCTCATTCAAACACTCTATCCTTATCCTCAATATTAGCAAAAACAACAGTAAATAATCCCTTTGACCCAAGATTTAGTTCTATGCTTCCTTTTGGTTTCCAATGGTATTTAATCCATGTTTGTAAAGCTTTTTCAGTGGGCCATAAGCCCATAAATTTACAAATGATTGCATAAGTCTGCATGTGGTCTCTTTGCGCCTGCAGAGTAGGATTAGTCAAAACTACTCTAGGCGTGATTGTAGTTTTGGGCTTGCATGGTCCCTTTTGTTCTTTGTCTTTTGCCCCTTGTTCCTTGTCCTCTTCCTTGCTTTTTGTAGTGTTATTGTTCTCTATCGATTTAGAGCCATCCTGCTCCTCTTTTTTGTTTCTTTGCTTTGCATTTGAAGGACCTCTATTTTCTTCTATCAGTTTTTTACCTCTGCTAGTCACTGCCTATTTGTAGGAGGGAGTGGAGCTCCCTCCTTTGCATCCCTCCATGGAGAACAAATCTGCAAACCTATAACCCTAGCTCAAAAATCGCCTTCCCGCGCTCCCGTTGCCAGCGTGGTCAAATTTAATTTTTCATATACACAATATTTTAATTTAAAATCTAATAATTATATTTATTTTGGTTATTTTGATGAAAAGTATAAATATGTCTAATATACAGGCGATTATGATCAATATGCTGCATTTTTCCATGGATAGAGAAATTTTACATCTTGTTGATTTACAGCTCTTACGTCCTTTTATTGAGGGAATTCTGCAAAACAATATCTACTTTAGTGCTTTTGATTAAAAATATAAATACGTCTAATATGTGGGAAATTATGATCAATATGCTGCACTTTCCCATGGATAGAGAAATTTTACATCTCGTTGATTTACAACTCTTACGTCCTTTTGTTGAGGGAATTCGAAAAAGCGATTGTCATAGGTGAAAGTAGTATTGGCATTCCATGGATTAGATTCAACAAACTCTTACAATTTAGCATTTAAATGTTTTTTCCAATTGTGAATGGATGGATGGATGGTGTCCATCGAGACCAAATTTTGGTCTATCACACTCAAAGAAAATTAATTATTTAGTTGGATTTAAGTTTTTATTTCTATGTTAAAAAAGCTTGGAGAGAAGCCTCCCCATCTCACTATAATTTTGACATCGTAAAAGGCTACGAAGGTCAGTATTTCAACAAAAATTATGAAACAGGGATCTAATGTGGTTGTATGGGAACTCTAAGAGGAGGAAGTGAGATCTAATGTGGTTGTACGGGCACTCTAAGAGGAAGTGATTTTCATCCTCGATGATCACTCTAAGAGGAAGTGATTTTCATCCTTGATGTTCACTCTAAGAGGAAGTGAGATCTAATGTGGTTGTATGGGCGTCCACAAAAAAATGTGGGTTGATCGACCCCGAAGCGAATCTAAAATGTGGGTTGATCAACCTCGAAGGGAATCATTTAAGATTTTATTTCTATGCTCAAAAAGCTTGGAGAGAAGCCTCCCCAGCTCACTATAATTTTGACATTGTAAAAGAGGTCAGTATTGCAACAAAAATTGAGGAAGTGAGATCTAATGTGGTTGTATGGGCACTCTAAGAGGAGGAAGTGAGATCTAATGTGGAGGAAGTGAGATCTTATTTTATTTCTATGCTCAAAAAGCTTGGAGAGAAACATCACCAACTCACTATAATTTTGACATCAGGGCACTCTAAGAGGAGGAAGTGAGATCTAATGTAGAGGAAGTGAGATCTGATTTTACTTCTATGCTTAAAAAGCTTGGAGAGAAGCCTCCCTAGTTCACTATAATTTTTACATCGTAAAAGAGGTTAGTATTGCAACAAAAATTGAGGAAGTGAGATCTAATGTGGAGGAAGTGAGATCTAATGTGGTTGTACGGGCACTCTAAGAGGGCACTTTAAGAGGAGGAAGTGAGATCTAATGTGATTTCATCCTCGATGTTCACTCTAAGAGGAAGTGAGATCTAATGTGGTTGTATGGGCGTCCACAGAAAAATGTGGGAGGAGAAAGTGAGATCTAATGTGGAGGAAGTGAGATCTAATTTTATTTCTATGCTTAAAAAGCTTGGAGAGAAGCCTCCCCAACTCACTATAATTTTGACATCGTAAAAGAGGTCAGTATTGCAACAAAAATTAGGAAGTGAGATCTACTATGGTTGTACGGGCGCTCTAAGAGTGCACTTTAAGAGGAGTAAGTGAGATCTAATGTGGTTGTACGGGCGTCCACGGAAAAATGTGGGTTGATCAACTCCAAAGGGAATCTAGCCTAGTAGCCCACTAGCAAGGCCTGACCCCAAGGGCTTCGAGGAGATTGGACCATATGACCTCCCAATGGCAAGGCACTAATTTTGACCAAATGAGCTAACCCTATATATATATATATATATAATCTAATATATAATATATATATATTATAATATATATTTATATATATATATATAATATATTATATATATAAACATTTCAGAAATATATATAATATTTATATTTTAAGTCTTAATTTTGAAGTATATTATGTTGATATTATTTAATATATTTATATATATTGATATAAATTTATTTATATATTTTTAATTGTTTTTAAGTTATTTATATCAAAATATTATTAGAATATGGAAAATTATATATAAAATTATTTTTAATAAAAATATATGTGAGATCAAATATTTTCTTTATAATTACGCCGTAAGGCGTTTCCCTCTGAAATCAACTCCCCTCTCTGCCTACCTGTCATTTTGTAAGCCACACGATTATGTGTTAGACGATTGCAAAGATTTCAGCCGTTAGATAAGAATGGCTACAAAAAATTAGTTGCTGAAACGGTGCAATGGTCTAATCATTACAAATTCATTGTTGAATCCGTCTCCACTGTAAACTCAAAGGAAATCTCCGTTTTCTTCCAGAAATCCTCGCGTTACCCGGTGCTATGAGCAGGACAACGCGTTACCTGTTGAGTTGCATTCAATGGGAAATCCACCAAAACTGCACGCATGCTCTATTTGTTTTTGTAAGCTAGCTTTCCTTGATCACTGTGTATGGAACCCTATGCATGCAATGGTTTTGTTCACAGATTTATTTTTTGAGGGTTCTCTTTATGAAAATAGTTTTATGATATTTTTTTCTGCGAACACATAATTTGTTTCTGTGTAGAGTTAGGGTTTTGGATTTCCTGGTTTGATTTAAGATTGCATGGCAATTTTATTTTTTACACTTAAATTTATTGGGTGGATTTCTGAATCCCACAGGAAGCAAAGTCTTCTGCCTTTGTTGTCTATTCGTCTTCCGCATATAGGGAAAATCTCTATTTCTCTGTCATCCTATAGCCCTACAAGGGTTGGCTCCAGAATTATATGAGGAGGATTATAATGCGCTTGTAGATATTTATTCTTTCGGCATGTGCTTGCTGGAGATGGTTAATTTGGAAATTCCTTACAGTGAGTACCGTAGTGTTGCTCAAATTTATAAGATGGCGAGTTCTGATATAAGCCCTGCAGCATTAGAAAATGTTATGAATCAAGAAATGGGACAGTTTACTGAAAAGTGCGATGATTGGCCAAGATGAGGCTCTGCACAGTTTGAGCTCTAGTGGTTTTGATATAGTCGATGTTTTGCTGAACCGTCATATTTTTGAAAGTGGCGTCATCGAAGAGATTGTAGTAATGCACATCCACAACTGTGCGGGACAGGCCGTTGTTAATTTGAAACAACTCTTTTGGATCAGTAGGGCTGATTCTGTTGCACATTATCACATACGCCGACGATGAATACTTTCGAACTATGTCGTAACCCCGTGAGTAGTAATCAGTCACATTTTTCAAGCTAATTGTAGGTGAACGTGGCTCATTCAATAGTTCAGTGCCCAAAAGGGCAGGGTGTGCAACATATATGTCAATCACAGAAGCAATTTTTAAAAATTTGCTATGGACCTGATTGATTGGAAAGGAAGGGGTTTTTTCTACTATATCCAGAAATATAGTTACTCTATGGAGAAATTTCTTAAGCCATGTCAAAATCTATCGAAATGAATTACTGCTATAGGAATTTGTTGTACCTCGCAGTAAGAAAATCAATGACAAAAAGAATCTTGTTGATGTTCTCTTGTGACTCAGGCCATTCAATAAATCCATCTCTGGTGCCACTGTGCTCATCACCGTTTTGTGAGCCTCGTGTAGCATGGAGATCGATAATCACCTTAATGTCATGTTTCCTGCAGCATTGTTTCCAAAACGTTAATTAACCTATAGTCCATTATCTTGACTTCTGATTGTTTTCTATTTTCAGGATTGAAAATTGTCAGAATGAAGGCTAGCTTTCACTTACTGTGCCCACAAGAAGGCTTTGTTGAAACAAGCTAGAGATCCTGCAACAAAAGGAGTAGGAGGTTTTGGATCACTTGCAATCGACCATCCAACAACAACTCTGACAACATTTATCCCGTGCTTGGCCAGGCAAATGAAATCATTCTCTGTAATGAAAGTGCTTTGGTGTTCCCGAGAGACCAAAAAGTAAAATCATGAGAGGCTTTGGTGTTTCTCAACAATGTAAGAGTAAGATATTTGGTAGGAATTTCCAATTACGTTCAAGACTTCTGTAGCTTTCTCGGGTCCATAACCGTTTGAGATTTGAAACTCCCCCTGCAAATAGATGGATTTACTCTTCTTCCAGCATAAGAAACCAATTTACTTGCAGAATTTACTTGGATTATCATTTTCAAAAGTCTATGGACAACTATAAATCTCCAGAAATACATTTCTCATGCATCGATATTGGATTGTATAAGGTCCGCATGGAAATCTATCATGAATGTTTGAAGTCAGTGGAAAGCTTGGGTGCTAGGTTTTGCTGCGAATGGATATTTTCTAACCGAGTAAGTTGGTAACAAGGAAAATGAAAGGATAGGATCTGGATCCTATTATGGGGTGTTGAAATCAAAATTTCTTAAATCAAATCTGAAAAACCATGTTCATGAAAAGGGATTTATACACTTCATTAGATTCTAGACCCATTGACAACAAATGTATGGCAACAGGAATTGAAATCAACCCCATATTTGGGCATAGATGCGGCTCGGTCTAATAATTGGTGAATGTCTCTGAATGAGATGAAAAGAATTTATGTTAGAATTTGAGATGAAGAGGACTCTCTCATGTGTGCAAATAATAAGGCTACAAGAATATATACATCAAAAATGGGATATGAAGCTTTAATTGATCCAAATGGTCTAAACGATATGTGGTCATGGTCTATAAATTTGGAAAATAAAGCTGGAAAATAGAGGACCCATAGAAAACAATATTTTTTCTCTGTCTAGCACTTACTTAAAAGGTCCTACTTACTTAAAAGGTCCTAACTTGAGACAATTCAGAGAAAAGAAAGAGACAAGGCCTCAGTAATTGTATGTCGTGTACAAGGGAAACAAAATCTATTCCTCATTTATTCATCTACTACTCATATGGTCCACATTTGTGGAAAAATATCAAGAAATTGACTACAATAAATATTTGGAGGGGATTCACAATGGAAGAATGTCTTCAAGACTTGTATTCAGAGAAGGATCTAAGAGAATATAGAGCAATTCCATGTTTAACCTTATAGGGTATATCATTGTCAAGAAATGCTCAAATTTTTTAAAGAACCCAAATTCCTACTTTCCAGATATACAATAAGCTCTATGGACTTTATCTAGGATGCAAAGTGTCTACGAAAGTCAAACATCATTAACAGTCCAAAAGCCAAGACCCACATGATATGAACGGTGAAGATGGAATTCCGAGTAGTATCTCCAAGGATCACTTCATCAAGTACAAG
Source organism: Pinus taeda (assembly GCA_000404065.3). Taxonomy (NCBI): domain Eukaryota; kingdom Viridiplantae; phylum Streptophyta; class Pinopsida; order Pinales; family Pinaceae; genus Pinus; species Pinus taeda. The sequence goes on from APFE030270237.1 coordinate 423,369, forward strand.
GCTTACTCGAACAAACAATTTTGCAGAATTGAAGGCTCTTCACATATTATTAAAGCTATAATGGATATCATGAGGTTGAAAATATTTAGGGATTCTTCATTGGTCATAAAATGGATGAATTATGAGATACATATTCATTGTTAATTGGATGATTTGGCGAGGCAAATAAAGAAGGCTACATTCAGGTTTATCTCTTTCACAAATGGTTTTCATTACCATAACATGCTAGTAGATGCACACTACCAAAACAAGCAGAATGGGTTGAAGCTGGATTTGGTTTGCTAGAAGAATAAAAAAATGGTAACTTCACACAAACAGGTACATCTATTTTTAGCAGAATATCTATTTCCTTAAACCATATATATATATATGGTCCTTTGTGGTTTTTGAGCAGTCATATGAATTCATATTTTTGTACAAGTTGACACTTTGAAAGTATCAATTCTCAGGACTGTAGAATGAGAAACTATTATGTTTTTACAGATGGATTTAATTTTGAGAAAATACTCAAAGAAATATATGAGAGACACTCGAATCCTAGTGTTCCATGTTAGGTGACTTAGGTCGAAATACATTGAGACAAAAACCTTGGCCAATTAGAAAAATCAAGATGTTCTCAACAAGCTGATGCGAATGGAGTATTATTGTGAGTGAGTAAGTGTAGGGAATGGTAAAATTTTGAAAACTTTAAGATTATGGTAATCCACGGGCCCACATGAATCATCAAGAGTGGTAACTTGTTTTTGAAAATTGTTATATTATAACAATAAGTTGGCATTGAATTGTAGGATTATAAAGAAGGTAGTTGCTTGTTCTTTTTTTTGTTTTACCTCATTGGAGGTAAGAATTACGTTCTGTTCCAGAGTTGTCAGCGTGCTCCCTATAAAATAAAATAAAATAAAAATCTTATTGTTGCTTCAGTGTGTCCTTATGTTTTCTTTTTATCTCAATTGTCTTCTCTCTGGCACCAGCCTATACAAAATTCGTTTCCAACTTTAGCTCGGTGGATAGAATATAGACCCCCCATGGAACTTAAATGCTTTGGGTGCCATAGATGAAAGCCAAAAACTGCTGAGGTTTTTTTGAATGAATAATATTCCTTGAGTTAGTGCAACTTATAACTCTTAGAAGGATCAATTCAACACAATTATCTATGGAAATGGACATAAGAGATCCAAAATTAATGGCTGAAAAGGGATGGAATAATAAGAAAGTGTACCAGTGGTTCATCCACTTGCATACAAAGAAAGTATTGCTTGGATTGAAATGTATATTTGCAGCTCGTTCATGTTTGTTAATTATTAAAGTTGCTGCTCAATCCAGTCATTGTTTCCAAAAAGTTAATTAACCTATAGTCCATTATCTTGACTTCTGATTGTTTTCTATTTTCAGGATTGAAAATTGTCAGAATGAAGGCCAATTTTCACTTATTGTGCCCACGAGAAGGCTTTGGCGAGACAAGCTAGAGATCTTGCAACAAAAGGAGTAGGAGGTTTTGTATTACTTGCAATCCACCATCCAACAACAACTCTGACAGCATTTATCCCATGCTTGGCTAGGAAAACGAAATCATTCTCTGTAATGAAAGTGCTTCGGTGTTCCCGAGAGACCAAAAAGTAAAATCATGAGAGGCCTCGTTGGCTACTATTTCTCAACAATGTAAGAGTAAGATGTTTAGTAGGAATTGCCTCGCATCCATAACCGTTTGAAATTTAAAACTCCCCCTGCAACGTCCTTACGATGGTCATCTCGAAAGTTGCTGCATTATCGCCTTCCCAACCAGGCTCCCCTTCAAAATCAGCAGTCAGCTGATCCTTACATTGTGCCTGCATGTGTCGAATATCAACAAAAATATATATATGATGTTAATGGTTGAATATGAATGTGAAATTAATGCTTATCAGTTTTTTTGCTCGACTCTATCAAATTTAAACCATCCCTTCTAGTATTCCTATCTACAATATGCTTTTTGGCTTACGGTTAAACCAATTGAACAAACTCTTATCGTACTTTTACATGGTACCGTTCTGAAGATTGGGGATCTGGGTCTTGCCACTACCCTGAGAAATGTTCATGCTGTGCACTCTGCCCTCGGTACTCCGAGAATTCATGGCTCCAGAATTATATGAGGAGGATTACAATGAGCTTGTAGAGATTTATTCTTTCTGCATGTGCTTGCTGGAGATGGTTACTTTGGAAATTCCTTACAGTGAGTACCGTAGCATTTCTCAAATTTATAAGATGGTGAGTTCTGATATAAGCCCTGCAGCATTGGAAAATGTTATGAATCAAGAAATGAGACAGTTTATTGAAAACAATCCGCATAGAATTTCTTTTCTGCCAACATAATTTGTTTCTGTGTAGAGGTAGGGTTTTGGATTTCTTGGTTTGATTTAAGATTGAGTGGAAATTTTATTTTTTACACTTAAATTTATTGGGTGGATTTCTGAATCCCACAAGAAGCAAAGTCTTCCCTCTCTGCCTACCTGTCATCTTGTAAGCCACACGATTATGTGTTAGACGATTGCAAAGATTTCAGCCGTTAGATAAGAATGGCTACCAAAAATTAGTTGTTGAAACGGTGCAATGGTCTAATCGTTACAAATTCATTGTTGAATCCGTCTCCACTGTAAACTCAAAGGAAATCTCCGTTTTCTTCTAGAAATCCTCGCGTTACCCGGTGCTATGAGCAGGACAACGCGTTACCTGTTGAGTTGCATTCAATGGGAAATCCACCAAAACTGCACGCATGCTCTATTTGTTTTTGTAAGCTAGCTTTCCTTGATCACTGTGTATGGAACCCTATGCATGCAATGGTTTTGTTCACAGATTTATTTTTTGAGGATTCTCTTTATGAAAATAGTTTTATGATATTTTTTTTCTGCGAACACATAATTTGTTTCTGTGTAGAGTTAGGGTTTTGGATTTCCTGGTTTGATTTAAGATTGCATGGCAATTTTATTTTTTACACTTAAATTTATTGGGTGGATTTCTGAATCCCACAGGAAGCAAAGTCTTCTGCCTTTGCTGTCTATTCGTCTTCCGCATATAGGGAAAATCTCTATTTCTCTGTCATCCTATAGCCCTACAAGGGTTGGCTCCATAATTATATGAGGAGGATTATAATGCGCTTGTAGATATTTATTCTTTCGGCATGTGCTTGCTGGATATGGTTAATTTGGAAATTCCTTACAGTGAGTACCATAGCGTTGCTCAAATTTATAAGATGGCGAGTTCTGATATAAGCCCTGCAGCATTGGAAAATGTTATGAATCAAGAAATGGGACAGTTTATTGAAAAGTGCGATGATTGGCCAAGATGAGGCTCTGCACAGTTTGAGCTCTTGTGGTTTTGATATAGTCGATGTTTTGCTGAACCGTCATATTTTTGAAAGTGGCGTCATCGAAGAGATTGTAGTAATGCACATCCACAACTGTGCGGGACAGGCCGTTGTTAATTTGAAACAACTCTTTTGGATCAGTAGGGCCGATTCTGTTGCACATTATCACATACGCCGACGACGAATACTTTCGAACTATGTCGTAACCCTGTGAGTAGTAATCAGTCACATTTTTCAAGCTAACTATAGGTGAACGTGGCTCATTCAATAGTTCAGTGCCCAAAAGGGCAGGGTGTGCAACATATATGTCAATCACAGAAGCAATTTTTAAAAAATTTCTATGGACCTGATTGATTGGAAAAGAAGGGGTTTTTTCTACTATATCCAGAAATATAGTTACTCTATGGAGAAATTTCTTAAGCCATGTCAAAATCTATCGAAATGAATTACTGCTATAGGAATTTGTTGTGCCTCATAGCAAGAAAATCAATGACAAAAAGACTCTTGTTGATGTTCTCTTGTGACTCAGGCCATTCAATAAATCCATCTCTGGTGCCACTGTGCTCATCACCGTTTTGTGAGCCTCGTGTAGCATGGAGATCGATAATCACCTTAATGTCATGTTTCCTGCAGCATTGTTTCCAAAACGTTAATTAACCTATAGTCCATTATCTTGACTTCTGATTGTTTTCTATTTTCAGGATTGAAAATTGTCAGAATGAAGGCTAGCTTTCACTTACTGTGCCCACAAGAAGGCTTTGTTGAAACAAGCTAGAGATCCTGCAACAAAAGGAGTAGGAGGTTTTGGATCGCTTGCAATCGACCATCCAACAACAACTCTGACAACATTTATCCCGTGCTTGGCCAGGCAAATGAAATCATTCTCTGTAATGAAAGTGCTTTGGTGTTCCCGAGAGACCAAAAAGTAAAATCATGAGAGGCTTTGGTGTTTCTCAACAATGTAAGAGTAAGATATTTGGTAGGAATTTCCAATTACGTTCAAGACTTCTGTAGCTTTCTCGGGTCCATAACCGTTTGAGATTTGAAACTCCCCCTGCAAATAGATGGATTTACTCTTCTTCCAGCATAAGAAACCAATTTACTTGCAGAATTTACTTGGATTATCATTTTCAAAAGTCTATGGACAACTATAATTCTCCAGAAATACATTTCTCATGCATCGATATTGGATTGTATAAGGTCCCCATGGAAATCTATCATGAATGTTTGAAGTCAGTGGAAAGCTTGGGTGCTAGGTTTTGCTGCGAATGGATATTTTCTAACCGAGTAAGTTAGTAACAAGGAAAATGGAAGGATAGGATCTGGATCCTATTATGGGGTGTTGAAATCAAAATTTCTTAAATCAAATCTGAAAAACCATGTTCATGAAAAGGGATTTATACACTTCATCAGATTCTAGACCCATTGACAACAAATGTATGGCAACAGGAATTGAAATCAACCCCATATTTGGGCATAGATGCGGCCCGGTCTAATAATTGGTGAATGTCTCTGAATGAGATGAAAAGAATTTATGTTAGAATTTGAGATGAAGAGGACTCTCTCATGTCTACAAATAATAAGGGTACAAGAATATATACATCAAAAATGGGATATGAAGCTTTAATTGATCCAAATGGTCTAAACGATATGTGGTCATGGTCTATAAATCTGGAAAATAAAGCTGGAAAATAGAGGACCCATAGAAAACAATATTTTTTCTCTGTCTAGCACTTACTTAAAAGGTCCTACTTACTTAAAAGGTCCTAACTTGAGACAGTTCAGAGAAAAGAAAGAGACAAGGCCTCAGTAATTGTATGTCGTGTACAAGGGAAACAAAATCTATTCCTCATTTATTCATCTACTACTCATATGGTCCACATTTGTGGAAACATATCAAGAAATTGACTACAATAAATATTTGGAGGGGATTCACAATGGAAGAATGTCTTCAAGACTTGTATTCAGAGAAGGATCTAAGAGAATATAGAGCAATTCCATGTTTAACCTTATAGGGTATATCATTGTCAAGAAATGCTCAAATTTTTTAAAGAACCCAAATTCCTACTTTCCAGATATACAATAAGCTCTGTGGACTTTATCTAGGATGCAAAGTGTCTACGAAAGTCAAACGATGCAAAGTGTCTACGAAAGTCAAACATCATTAACAGTCCAAAAGCCAAGACCCACATGATATGAACGGTGAAGATGGAATTCCGAGTAGTATCTCCAAGGATCACTTCATCAAGTACAAGGCTTACTCGAACAAACAATTTTGCAGAATTGAAGGCTCTTCACATATTATTAAAGCTATAATGGATATCATGAGGTTGAAAATATTTAGGGATTCTTCATTGGTCATAAAATGGATGAATTATGAGATACATATTCATTGTTAATTGGATGATTTAGCGAGGCAAATAAAGAAGGCTACATTCAGGTTTATCTCTTTCACAAATGGTTTTCATTACCATAACATGCTAGTAGATGCACACTACCAAAACAAGCAGAATGGGTTGAAGCTGGATTTGGTTTGCTAGAAGAATAAAAAAATGGTAAATTCACACAAACAGATACATCTATTTTTAGCAGAATATCTATTTCCTTAAACCATATATATATATGGTCCTTTGTGGTTTTTGAGCAGTCATATGAATTCATATTTTTGTACAAGTTGACACTTGAAAGTATCAATTCTCAGGACTGTAGAATGATAAACTATTCTGTTTTTACAGATGGATTTAATTTTGAGAAAATACTCAAAGAAATATATGAGAGACACTCGAATCCTAGTGTTCCATGTTAGGTGACTTAGGTCGAAATACATTGAGACAAAAACCTTGGCCAATTAGAAAAATCAAGATGTTCTCAACAAGCTGATGCGAATGGAGTATTATTGTGAGTGAGTAATTGTAGGGAATGGTAAAATTTTGAAAACTTTAAGATTATGGTAATCCACGTGCCCACATGAATCATCAAGAGTGGTAACTTGTTTTTGAAAATTGTTATATTATAACAATAAGTTGGCATTGAATTGTAGGATTATAAATAAGGTAGTTGCTTGTTCTTTTTTTTTGTTTTACCTCATTGGAGGTAAGAATTACGTTCTGTTCCAGAGTTGTCAGCGTGCTCCCTATAAAATAAAATAAAATAAAAATCTTATTGTTGCTTTAGTGTGTCCTTATGTTTTCTTTTTATCTCAATTGTCTTCTCTCTGGCACCAGCCTATACAAAATTCATTTCCAGCTTTAGCTCGGTGGATAGAATATAGACCCCCCATGGAACTTAAATGCTTTGGGTGCCATAGATGAAAGCCAAAAACTGCTGAGGTTTTTTTGAATGAATAATATTCCTTGAGTTAGTGCAACTTATAACTCTTAGAAGGATCAATTCAACACAATTATCTATGGAAATGGACATAAGAGATCCAAAATTAATGGCTGAAAAGGGATGGAATAATAAGAAAGTGTACCAGTGGTTCGTCCACTTGCATACAAAGAAAGTACTGCTTGGATTGAAATGTATATTTGCAGCTCGTTCATGTTTGTTAATTATTAAAGTTGCTGCTCAATCCAGTCATTGTTTCCAAAAAGTTAATTAACCTATAGTCCATTATCTTGACTTTTGATTGTTTTCTATTTTCAGGATTGAAAATTGTCAGAATGAAGGCCAATTTTCACTTATTGTGCCCACGAGAAGGCTTTGGCGAGACAAGCTAGAGATCTTGCAACAAAAGGAGTAGGAGGTTTTGTATTACTTGCAATCCACCATCCAACAACAACTCTGACAGCATTTATCCCATGCTTGGCTAGGAAAACGAAATCATTCTCTGTAATGAAAGTGCTTCGGTGTTCCCGAGAGACCAAAAAGTAAAATCATGAGAGGCCTCGTTGGCTACTATTTCTCAACAATGTAAGAGTAAGATGTTTAGTAGGAATTGCCTCGCATCCATAACCGTTTGAAATTTAAAACTCCCCCTGCAACGTCCTTACGATGGTCATCTCGAAAGTTGCTGCATTATCGCCTTCCCAACCAGGCTCCCCTTAAAAATCAGCAGTCAGCTGATCCTTACATTGTGCCTGCATGTGTCGAATATTAACAAAAATATATATATGATGTTAATGGTTGAATATGAATGTGAAATTAATGCTTATCAGTTTTTTTGCTCGACTCTATCAAATTTAAACCATCCCTTCTAGTATTCCTATCTACAATATGCTTTTTGGCTTACGGTTAAACCAATTGAACAAACTCTTATCGTACTTTTACATGGTACCGTTCTGAAGATTGGGGATCTGGGTCTTGCCACTACCCTGAGAAATGTTCATGCTGTGCACTCTGCCCTCGGTACTCCGGAATTCATGGCTCCAGAATTATATGAGGAGGATTACAATGAGCTTGTAGAGATTTATTCTTTCTGCATGTGCTTGCTGGAGATGGTTACTTTGGAAATTCCTTACAGTGAGTACCGTAGCATTTCTCAAATTTATAAGATGGTGAGTTCTGATATAAGCCCTGCAGCATTGGAAAATGTTATGAATCAAGAAATGAGACAGCTTATTGAAAACAATCCGCATAGAATTTCTTTTCTGCCAACATAATTTGTTTCTGTGTAGAGGTAGGGTTTTGGATTTCTTGGTTTGATTTAAGATTGCGTGGCAATTTTATTTTTTACACTTAAATTTATTGGGTGGATTTCTGAATCCCACAAGAAGCAAAGTCTTTTGTCTTTGTTGTCTGTTCGTCTTCCAAACGTAGGGAAAATCTCTATTTCTCTGTCATCCTATAGCCCTGCAAGGGTTTCTGTTCATTAAATTCAAATTAGAAAATGAATCTAATTTGGAATTCTAGGGTAAGGCTTTCCTTTCCTACAGGAGGCGGAGAAATGCCTAGTGTAGAATATGACACCTGTGATAAAGACAAGGAGCCCTTTGTGGAACTGGATCCCACTGGTAGGTATGGTTGCTATGAAAATGTGTTGGGCCGTGGTGCTATGAAGAAGGTATATCAAGCTTTTGATCAAGAAGAGGATATTGAGGTTGATTGGAACAAGGTGCCTCTGCAAAACCTAGATGATGCTTCCACACAGAGGATCTATGCAGAAGTATGTCTATTGAAATTTCTCGGGAATGAAAACATAATTATGCTCTATAATGCATGGCTGGACAGAAAGACAAGTCATGTGAATTTCATTACTGAGGTCTGTACCTCGAGGACTCTGAGAGAGTACTGCCAGAAGCACCGTCATGTCTCAACGAAGGCTTTGAAGAATTGGTCACTTCAGATACTGGAGGGTTGCATTATCTTCATAATCACATGCCTTGTGTAATTCATAGACATTTGAATTGCAACAATATTTTTGTGAATGGCAATGGTGGCATTCTGAAGATTGGGGATCTAGGTTTTGCCACTACCCTGGGAAATGTTCATGCTGCGCACCCTACCCTCGGTACTTTGGAATTCATGGCTCCAGAATTATATGAGGAGGATTATAATTAGCTTGTAGATATTTATTCTTTTGGCATGTGCTTGCTGGAGATGGTTACTTTGGAAATGCCTTACAGTGAGTACCGTAGCTTTGCTCAAATTTATAAGATGGTGAGTTCTGATATAAGCCCTGCAGCATTGGAAAATGTTATGAATCGAGAAATGAGATAGTTTATTGAAAAGTGCGACCATTGGCCGAGATGAGGCTCTACACAGTTTGAGCTCTTGTCATTTTGATATAGTTGATGTTTTGCTGAACCGTCATATTTTTGAAAGTGGCGTCATCGAAGAGATTGTAGTAATGCACATCCACAATTGTGCGGGACAGGCCGTTGTTAATTTGAAACAACTCTTTTGGATCAACAGGGCTGATTCTGTTGCACATTATCACATACGCCGACGATGAATACTTTCGAACTATATCGTAACCCCATGAGTAGTAATCAGTCACATTTTTCAAGCTAACTGCAGGCAAACATGGCTCATTCAATAGTTCAGTGCCCAAAAGGGCAGGGTGTGCAGCATATCTGTCAATCACAGAAACAATTTTTAAAAATTTGTTATGGACCTAATTGATTGGAAAAGAAGGGGCTTTTTTCTACTATATCCAGAAATATAGTTACTCTATGGAGGAATTTCTTAAGCCGTGTCGAAATATATCTTAATGAATTACTGCTATAGGAATTTGTTGAAGCTCGCAGCAAGAAAATCAATGACAGAAAGACTCTTGTCGATGTTCTCTTGCGACTCAGGCCATTCACTAAATTCATCTCTAGTGCCACTATGCTCATCATCGTTTTGTGAGCCTGGAGTAGCATGGAGATCGATAATCACCTTAATGTCATGTTTCCTACAATATTTTTTCCAAAAAGTTAATTAACCTATAGTCCATTATCTTGACTTATGATTGTTTTCTATTTTCAGGATTGAAAATTGTCAGAATGAAGGCCAATTTTCACTTACTGTGCCCACGTGAAGGTTTTGTCGAGACAAGCTAGAGATCCTACAACAAAAGGAGCAGGAGGTTTTGGATCACTTGCAATCCACCATCCAACAGCAACTCTGACAACATTTATCCCTTGCTTGGCCAGCAAAACGAAATCATTCTCTGTAATGAAAGTGCTTTGGTGTTCCTGAGAGACCAAAAAGTAAAATCATGAGAGGTCCCGTTGGCTACTATTTCTCAACAATGTAAGAGTAAGATGTTTAGTAGGAATTGCCCATTACGTTCAAGACTTGTGTAGCTTTCTCGGGTCCATAACCATTTGAGATTTGAAACTCCCCCTGCAATGTCCTTACGATGGTCATCTCAAAAGTTGTTACATTATTGCCTTCCCAACCAGGCTCCCCTTCAAAATCAGTAGTCAGCTAATCCTTGCATTGTGCCTGCATGTGTCGAATATTAACAAAAATATATATATGATGTTAATGGTTGAATATGAATGTGAAATTAATGCTTATCAGTTTTTTTGCTCGACTCTATCAAATTTAAACCATCCGTTCTGGTATTCCTATCGACAAGATGCTTTTTGGCTTACGGTTAAACCAATTGAACAAACTCTTATCCTACTTTTACATGGTGTCGTTCTGAAGATTAGGGATCTGGGTCTTGCCACTACCTTGGGAAATGTTCATGTTGCGCACTCTGCCCTCGGTACTTTGGAATTCATGGCTCCAGAATTATATGAGGAGGATTATAATGAGCTTGTAGAGATTTATTCCTTCGGCATGTGCTTGCTGGAGATGGCTACTTTGGAAATTCCTTACAGTGAGTACCCTAGCGTTGCTCAAATTTATACGATGGTGAGTTCTGATATAAGCCCTGTAGAATCAAGAAATGAGACACTTTATTGAAAAGTGTGACCATTGGCCGAGATGAGGCTCTGCACAATTTGAGCTCTTGTGGTTTTGATATAGTTGATTTTTTGCTGAATCGTCATATTTTTTAAAGTGGCGTCATCGAAGAGATTGTAGTAATGCACATCCACAACTGTGCGGGATAAGCCGCTGTTAATTTGAAACAACTCTTTTGGATTAGCAGGGTCGATTCTGTTGCACATTATCACATACGCCGACGATGAATACTTTCAAACTATGTCATAACCCTGTGAGTAGTAATCAGTCTCATTTTTCAAGCTAACTGTAGGCGAACGTGGCTCATTCAATAGTTCAGTGCCCAAAAGGGCAAGGTGTGCAGCATATCTGTCAATCACAGAAGCAATTTTTAAAAATTTGCTATGGACCTGATTGATTGGAAAAGAAGGGGCTTTTTTCTACTATATCCAGAAATATAGTTACTCTATGGAGCAATTTCTTAAGCCATGTCAAAATCTATCGAAATGAATTACTGCTATAGGAACTTGTTGAATCTCGCAGCAAGAAAATGACAGAAAGACTCTTGTCGATGTTCTCTTGCGACTCAGGCCATTCTATAAATCCATCTTTGGTGCCACTGTGCTCATCACCGTTTTGTGAGCCTGGAGCAGCATGGAGATCGATAATCACCTTAATGTCATGTTTCCTGTAGCATTGTTTCCAAAAAGTTAATTAATCTATTGTCCATTATCTTGACTTCTGATTGTTTTCTATTTTCAGGATTGAAAATTGTCAGAATGAAGGCCAATTTTCACTTATTGTGCCCACGAGAAGGCTATGTCGAGACAAGCTGGAGATCCTGCAACAAAAGGAGTAGGAGGTTTTGGATCACTTGCAATCCACCATCTAACAGCAACTCTGATAGCATTTATCCCGTGCTTGGCTAGTAAAACGAAATCATTCTCTGTAATGAAAGTGATTTGGTGTTCCCGAGAGACCAAAAAGTAAAATCATGGAAGGCCCCGTTGGCTACTATTTCTCAACAATGTAAGAGTAGGATGTTTAGTAGGAATTGCCCATCACGTTCAAGACTTATGTAGCTTTCTTGGGTCCATAACTGTTTTAGATTTGAAACTCCCCCTGCAACGTCCTTACGATGGTCATCTCGAAAGTTGCTGCATTATTGCCTTCCCAACTAGGCTCCCCTTCAAAATCAACAGCCATTTTTGCCTTCCCAACCAGGCTCCCCTTCAAAACCAGCAGTCAGCTGATCCTTATATTGTGCCTGCATGTGTCGAATATTAACAAAAATATATATATGATGTTAATGGTTGAATATGAATGTGAAATTAATGCTTATCAGTTTTTTAGCTCGACTCTATCAAATTTAAACCATCCCTTCTGGTATTCCTATCTACAAGATGCTTTCTGGCTTATGGTTAAACCAATTGAACAAAATCTTATCGTACTTTTACATGGTTCCGTTCTGAAGATGGGGGATTTGGGTACTTTTACATGGTTCCGTTCTGAAGATGGGGATTTGTGTCTTGCCACTACCCTGAGAAATCATGGGTCTTTGTAAGATTTCCTATACTAACAGAACTGGTTTTTTCAATATCCTGCTTCCATCTTCAAGGTGGCTCTTTATCCAACTCTACAAAAATGAAACTTGGGTCTCCTCATCTACCACAACAAGCCTTTAAAAGTTAAAATCACAGTTCAATATATTAGTGAAAACTCAAACATTATGATCGAGCAATGAACACTTGTTACTATAATAATGAACTGCATGCCTATGAGATTACATGAATGAATGCAACAACTGTTGTGACTCAATATATTAGTGAAAACTCAAACATTATGGCCAAGCAATGAACACTTGTTACTACTGCATGCCTATAAGATTACATGAATGAATGCAACAACTGTTATGACTCAATCAATTTCTGTAAAAACCCAACATCTCGAATATAGATTGAAGTCTAGAGAATAGATCTAAATTTGTAAGAACCTATCAATCTCAAGCATTTAATCACACCTGTACAATATAAACATGGGAAGAAAAGATAGAGACTTACCATATGACAATATAGGAAAGATAGAGACTTACCATATGACAATATAGGAATGAACCGTTGCAAAATAAAGTCAAATAAAGTCCTCTGATTTGGTTATTGGTGATGAAATTTGTATTGATCTCTCTTTTGTATTCTCCATAAAAACCTTCCAAACCAGCCTCGAGAAGATGGTTTCCATCATCCATTTTTCTCATGGCACCACACATGGAAGAGATCTAACAATCTCTAAAAAAAAGTCTTCCATACACTACTTGAAGAATGCACTTGAAAAAGGAAATTCCATCAATGAATATTTAATGCATTCACCACCAACCCTAAACAACATAGGAGACAATACATTTCAATATTCCTCCACACTATGCCTTACGGCGTTTCCTTTGCAACATTAAGTGCAAATGCTAGTTAATATTAATTTTTATTGTTATTGTTATTTTTATAATATATCATCTATTAATTTAATATTAAACATGAAAGGATCTATACATCTCTAGTTCTCTTTTCTAATTATAGAAAATTTACCATTGAAATTTTGTTGGAAAAGTTCATTTTTGTCTAACTATATTATAAGGTTTTATTTCGCCACTTAGCTAACATCCAATCCTAAGATTTGAATTCTTGTCAAACCTGTTACCATAACTATCTTCCTTACGTATGGTGTTTCTTTTGATTTCTAAAGTTGATCAAATTTGAAAAGAAGAAAGAAAGTTGAAGAAGAAAGATCGCCTTTTAAAAGAACACAATAATATAAAAAGTTGAAGTTACCTCTAGTTTCCTACAAAATAGTAGGTAACAAAGTAGATTGGCTATTGGTGATTAACAAGATGTGTTGGTTCTCCTAATCCCAAATTCAAGTTTCTTTGTGAGCAAAAATACTAGTTGTTTTAATTTTTATTTTATATTAAGACAACAAGATGTTAATATCATGAGAGTTGGACTAACTAGAGGAGAGATATGAGTTAGTTCCACAAAAAAATATGGAGGATTTCACTAGTTAAACTACAAATACTATTCACTACTGCAACCCTCCCTTTCACTTTAGAATAAAGCTACATAGGTAAAGGAAAAAGGAGAAAAGAACCAATAGGATGGAGATCCAGAATATCCTTTAAGCATAAATGTGGATGTGTCTTACTAGTGAAAAATTTTGTTCTAATTCTCCGTCTATCTATATTTCTTTTATGTTTTTCTACAAAATCTTATATCAAGAGTAATATTTTATATATGATAACTAATTTTGGTCTATAATAATTAGTAATAATTATAATATAACCATAATATAACAAAATTTATTTTTAAACCCTATTTTTTTAATTTACATTTTTCTCATAACCATTAAATAATATAGAAAAATCATAAAATCTTGTTTTTGAAGATATTCAAAATATTGTTTTTTGTGTAAGACAGATAGATATATTATAAAACAAAATATAGTACAAAAAATATGTTGTTGCAGATCGAGACCTGAGGCAGACAGGTCAACAAACACAAGACACCAACACTAAGATATCAAGATACTATAAAGTTCAAAATGCTAACCGCACACCACGCAGGGTGGCATGGCCATTTATCTACTACGCATAGCGTTAACACAAACTAACCTTGAACTGCGCCACTATAACGAGAAAACATTCAGGATATGATTGAGTTACAGTCCAAGAAGTCCACCTAAACAGTCAGCAAAAACAAAAGAGATAGAACAGACAGCCCCGACTTACTGCGGGGGCATCCCGAACCTACTTGCAATATCCAATCCCTATTCCAGGACGTGCTTGTCCACTCTTTCCTGCAGGGAACGATAATTATGAATTTCCTTCAGCAGTTCCTGCTGCTTACCATCAGAGCTCAGGGGAGCCGGACTCAGCGTCTGCCGAAGAAGTTTAATAAGCAGGGTTAACTTTTTGTTGACAGTTTTCGCAACATCATGCACTGCCGAAATTTTGTTGTCTAACGCCTCACATGTCTCATACAGACCTTTCAATTCGGCTTCAGAGATGAGGTTCTCCCCTTGAGAATGCTGGTTCCCTTCATCCCTGGATTCCAGAGCTCTCACCAATAGGGTCTTAATCCTCCAACTCTCCACTTGAGTGCGCACAAATTGTTTAGCTCACCTGGAGTTAGTGCCCGGGTCCATCAACCAGTCGACCTCCCTTGCTATGTCCTCCTCTGTGCGCGTCCGTTCCTCCTCCTTAACTGCAGCTTCCATATCAGCAATCCGTCATTTGTTTCTCGTTGTCGGTCGAGTCTCATACATGCTCCTTGCAGTATGAAGCTCCTGGTTTGCATTTATGCTTCGACAGCTTCCAGTATCCATGTTGCCCCAGTTATCCATCTCTTGATGACCAGCTCGGAACCAAGAACAATAGAAACCTAGAGTAATACCCTTAGAAAGAGTAATGGAATCGTTGCTCCAACTGTTTGTTAAATAGCCTTTCGCCTTGAGGTCTCCCATGATGAGCCTCACCTCCCGAAATGTCGTGGGAGTACTATCATCATCGTTCCTGTAGATGGCCGTGAATGCTACGTGATACCTCCAGATCTGAAAATAAATGTTGCTTATACCTTGATGAATGTATTCGTGCCAAAAGTCCATCCTGCTGAAGAGGTAGCTGCAGTAGTCCCTTCGATATATCAAATTGTAGATATAATCTTTGTGCACCTTCTGTTGCCATAAATGTTGTCGCCGAACTTGTCCTTTCGCCCTGTGCCAACTTTCACCTCTCATATCGTCTCCCGAGTGTTCCATTTTGAGGTGCTGTAATATTCTACCATTTCCCGGTTAAGCCCGGTTTAAATTGCCCAAGTCCTCTCTTTCCAGTTGTGAGCATCTCTCCTTAAGGTTCGGACTGTCCACTTGCTGCCAATAGCTGTCCCATCCCCTGTCTTGATTGTCAATGCTATAGTTTGCCAAGTAATCAGCCAGCCCATTTGCCTTATGCCTCACCGTTTGAAAGACTAATCCTTTCATTTCGCCAATTAACTGTGCAATTTTCTTCGTCACCTTGGCTAGCCTCCAGTGTCTCGTAGCTTTGCAAGCCTGAGTGCCTCCCTAAATTTTCTTTGCGACTGATATGGCCAGGGACGAGTCGCCTTCTACCACTGCATTGCTATTCTGTAAACTCTTTAGAATTCTCAGCCCTTGTTCTAACACCACAAACTCCATCTCATTGTTCATGCCTTCTCCCAACGCTCTGCAGTAAATATGCACAATTTCTCCTTCTTGGTTTCTAATAACACCTCTTATGCTAGCTCTTCCAGGGTTCCCTCTGGAGGCACCATCAAAATTCAACTTTAGACCTCCCTCTGGCGGGAAATTCCATCTGTTGACCTCCGAATTTGGTTGTTGCTGGTGTCTTGGCGTTGTTATGTTGTGGCTGGATTCCAGTTGAAAGCACTTCAAGATATGTAAGTCCCGAGCCGATGGCTTCTCATTGGGATCCACCTTGCATTTTGTCTGAATTAATTGTTTAATATTTGTTAGTATCGTTACTTTTGAATGCTCAGTATTTCTGTGTTCATCCTGAAATACCCTCCTGTTGCGCTCTTTCCATATTGTCCACAATAAGAAGCCTGACATGACTTTCTAGATGTTATTGACTCTCTGGTTTTTGGAAAAATTGTTTTGCTAGTTTAGAATCATATTTCGGATGGAATCTCTGTCACGTTCTAATTTTCGTAGAATTCCCTCCATCCAGTTCCATAAATGGTTAGCCCATTCACAAGAATTAAATAGGTGGTTTATAGTTTATTCTTCTCCTAAGCACATTGGGCATCTAGATGGTCCACCGAACCATTTTCTGCGCAGATTGTCCCAAGTCAGGGTTTTGTTCCACATTGGTAGCCATAGGAATGTTTTAATTTTCGGCCAAAAAAGGCTATCCCACACTTTGTTGCACTAGGGCACTGCTTCCTCCTGTTCTGCCTTTACTATCATTTCCCTTGCTTCTTTTAGTGAGAAATTTCCATTTCCTATCATACCCCATCTTAGCTGATCATCTTCCTCTGTTTTCCTTATCTTTCTTTTAAGAATCTGACTGTTGAGTTTTTTTGTGCTTTCATTTCCCTCAATGTTGTTGTCAACGTTGAGATGTATCCATTCTCTCCAGCGTGCATCTCTGCTGCTTTGATCCCAGTAATGGCAGACTCTATTTCTGCCTTCATTCTGGCTGATCTGTTTGAGATAGCTTAGCTCTGGGGTGTCCAATTTTTGGAGTTGCTGCCATGCATCTTCCCAAAACAGGGCCAACCTTCCATTGCGTATTTCCCAGAAGCTATTTTCCTGCACTAGGCTATGCTTTTGTCTTGCAAGATTCCATATGGGCGAGCCCTCTGGAACCTCCTGCAATCTTATGAGATCCTGATGATTGCAGTTTGGGATGTATTTGTATTTCCAATGTCTGGCCCATGGCAGATTGGGCTCTTTAATCCATCTCCACCATAGCTTTGCACCGCAGGTCATGTTGACGACTGACGGATCCACTAGATTTAGTCCCCCCATATATTTCGGCTTGCATAATTTGTTCCAGGCTACGAGCGCCCATTTTCTCTTGTCCCCATTCCCACTCCATAAAAAGGATCTATGTGTATAGCTCTGATTTGTTGAAGTATCCCCTTGGGAGCCGGTAGCATGGATAATAAGTATTGCGGTATAGCCTGTAACACAACCTTGGTGATTAATCTTCTGGCAAAGTTGAGCGCCCTGTGCGTCCAGTGTTTGCATCTATTTTCCATGTTGGCTATGATCTTTTCCCAGTGCACTTTCTGCCAAGGTCGGAGAGTAAGGGGAGCTCCTAAATATCTCGAAGGTAACCCACCTATCCGGAAACCTAGAAGTTGAGAAAGGTGAGCCTGAATAGCATGATGAGTGTTGAAGAAGAAAATTGTAGATTTGGAGAAATTGATTTCCATTCTTGAGGCTCTGCTGAAGAGATCTAAGATTCCCTTGAATGCCAAGGCCTCTTTCACTGTGGGGCTGCCGTGTAACATAGTATCATCCACAAACTGCTGATGGGTGGTAGCAGGGATAGACAGGATTGGTTGAAGATCCTTAATTACCCCTTCAGCTTTCTTTTTGGCTATGATTCTGCTGAGACCCTCCATGAGGATAACGAATAGGAAAGGGGATAGAGGATCACCCTATCTTATTCCTCACGAGGGTGAGAATGGTTAAGAGGGAGCTCCATTAACTAAGATTGAGAACCTTGATGATTTTATGAGGGCAAGAATCCAGTTAACCGAATGCTTGCAGAATCCGAAAGCATCCATAATAGCTTCAAGGTAATTCCAGCTCACCTTGTCATAAGCTTTTGATAAATCAAGCTGCATTAACATCGCTTCTTTTTTCCTTGAATGGAGAGTGTGGATCATCTCTTGAGCAAGAATAATATTGTCTAATATCTACCTTCCCTCTACATAGCCCGATTGCTCTTCAGAGATGATGCCTGGAAGAATGGGCTTCAGCCTGTTGGAAATAACTTTTGATATTATTTTATAGATGAAATTGCAGAGAGCAATAGGTTTGAACTTTTCAGGAGTGTTGGCTTCCTCTACCTTCAGAATTAGCGCTATGAAGGTCGAATTAATGGATTTGAGAATGGTTCCAGAGCGTCTGGAGTCCTCTACAACATCCCAAACATCCTACTTCACAATATTCCAGCAAGCCTTGTAAAAATTGATTGTAAACCCATCCGACCCAGGGGCATTATCATTTGGCATGCTTCTGACAGCTTCCTCCACCTCTTCCAATGTGATTTCCCTACTGAGGGCCCATTTTTCTCAGAGGTAACAGCTTTAGGAATGGCTTTTAGAAGTTCCCTAATGGCTTCCCCTCTATTTATCTGCGGTTCCTGTGCTATGGAGCTGAAATGAGCTGAGAGCAACTCTGATATGTCATGGTGGTTCTTCACTGACTCCCCATTTCCATTTCTCATCTCAAGAATTTTGTTTGAACTTCTGTAATCTAGAGCAGATCTGTGAAAACATTTTGTGTTATGCTCTCCCTCTTTTATCCACTGAATTCTTGATTTTTGCCTCCAGAGAATTTCTTCCTGCCGACATCGACTGTGCCACTGTTGAGTTAGAGTTTTTTCCTGTTCTATAGATTCCTCACTGTTTTTCCTGGCTCCCCACTCTCTGTGAATTTGTTCCAACTTATCTTCTATAAGGGTTTTCTCCTTGAAGATATCTCCAAAAACTGTTCTGTTCCACTCTTTTATCTTGTCTTTAATGAGTCTTAATTTCTTCTGCAGATTAAACATTTTGGATCCCTTACCTTCCAGAGGTTCTAACCACCAGTTCTCTACCAGCTGAAGGAAGTTGGGATGATCCAGCCAAAATTTTTCAAATCTAAAGGGTTTATTCCTTGGTGTGCCCTGAACAGCAACTATGAGCGATATTGGCTAATGGTCCGATCCTCCACTAGGAAGGATGTCTGACTCTACCAGGATACCATCCATTATGATGCTCTCAGAAATAAAAAATATGTCTAAGCGAGAGGCTATCATTATATTTCCCCCTCTTCTATTATTCCATGTGAAATTGCCACTCTTGGTATAAATGTCTACCAATTTAGCGTTCTCAATGAAACTAGTGAAAGACTCTGCATCTCTATTAAGTTTCCTTAGACCTCCTTTCTTCTCTAGAAGGGTTGTTATCATGTTGAAGTCACCCCCCAGAATACATTTGGACATTGGATGCCTAATAATAAGTCTATTTAAGGAATTCAGAAAACTGATTTTATCTTCTATCTTCTGTGGTCCATAAACATTTACACATAAAAATGATTCAGAATTACTTGTGGGTTGATCTTCCACAGCAATGAAATGCTTGTTCTCTTCTGCAGATAGTATTTGAATTTCTCTTGTGTCCCATAGTGTGGCTAGGCCTCCTTCTCTGCCCTTACTTTGAACTTCTAGAAAGTTTATGTGCCTTCCGATCTTCTTGGTAATCCTTTCCATACTGGAACTGCTACATTTGGTTTCCTGTAAGAACATGATTTCCGGTCTATATTTCTGGAATTTGCGTTTCAGTAGTCTGTGCTTTGCTTGGCTGTTTAGCCCTCTTACATTCCAAGATATGATCTTCATGACAAACTTGAGGTATTATTGAAAGGACGGGAAGGCGCTAAGAGCCTTCATCTTCCCTGAGTTGATCATTATCATTCCTAGCTCCTGCAGAGCTTCATTGCTTGTCTTTCGGCCCCTTTTCTTCTTTTTCCTTGAGCTTGATGAGTTCCATAGAAGACTCTTCGAGTGGAGACCATTACCTCTTGCGATTCCTAGCTTCCTATGTTGCCTTTCTAGTTCTGCTTTCTGCCTTGCTGTAAACAGATCACTGATTTTTTTGATTTCTTCTTCCGATGCAGTTTCTATACCTTGATTTTTCCAATTCTCCACTATGACGGGTAGATTCAACCCTTCCCGGGCTAAAGCTTCCTCAGCTCAATGTCCTCACTTCCTCCATCACTGGTCAGCATGTCTGTATCTCCTCCGGCTCTTTTGGTCGCTCCCTCATTTGGATTTCGTTGTTGTTTTTGTCCTCTTCCTCTTCTTTCCTGGTTTGTTCCTCCTTGTCTCTTGGCTCCTTATCTACTGCTTTGGTCTTCTGTATCTCCTCTGAGTCTGTCTCCAAATCCAAGATTTCAAAGGTATTGCTATTGTTGTTTCTATCTATTCCTGCTTTGTATGCCCTTCTTCTGTTG
Organism: Pinus taeda; assembly: GCA_000404065.3. NCBI lineage: Eukaryota > Viridiplantae > Streptophyta > Pinopsida > Pinales > Pinaceae > Pinus > Pinus taeda. The sequence goes on from APFE030270237.1 coordinate 443,785, forward strand.
GCTCTCTGCCTTGACTTCGGGGTTATAAAGTTATCTTTGCCTTTATTTGCTTGTTCTGTTTTAGCATCCTCCTCCTTCTTGTTCATAGGGAATTCCCTTATTAAATGTCCGTGTTCATGATATTTACGGCATCGAAACGGGATCTGCTCATAGTTTATTGCCTGAAAATAATCCTCATCCCTATACTCGAGCCATAGCCCCTCATACAGTGCTCCTGATACATCCATTTCCACGCATATTCTTGCGTATGAGGTGTATTTCTTCTGCAATGTTGCCTCTGAGGCTTTGATGAAAGTCCCCAACTGATCTCCAATTTGTTTTAGAGCGTTCAGACCCCAATAGTCTATCAGGAGAGAGAACAAGCAGATCCACACTGGAACCTGAGTAAAAGATTTTTTCTCTGGAACGAAGTTTGGTTTCCATGGTCGCATGTATAGACCAGCTGAGGCCATGAAATACGAGCCTCCATCGAAAATCTTGTCCTTGTCTTCCATGTTGGTAAACACAACTGTAAAGAAACCTTTGGCTCCCAAGTGTAGTTTAACATCTCCTCTGGGCTTCCAATGTTGTCTGATCCACTAACACAAGGCTTTTTCAGTTGGCCACATTCCCATGAACTTGCATATGACTGCATGTTCTGCCATGTGCTCTCTATAGGCTTGTATCTCTGGATCCGTTATCACAACTCTGAGACTTTCAGCTTTCCTTGGTTTACAAATACTGTTTGTTCTTGAGTCTTTGTTGGGGTTCGAGCTTGTGTCCCCTTCCTTCTCTTTGTTCCCCCGCCTGCTGTCTGTGGGCTCCCCGTATGCTCCTAGTTGTTTTTCCTTGTTTCCTGTCAGATTTTGTCTTGAAGCGTTTCTATCTTCATTATCTTCCAAACCCTCATCTTCTTTTCCTTTGATTATTGTATTGCTGCTTGGTTCATTGTCTTCCACTTGTGTCTTCTCCTTGTTTTTCACGCCGCTCTGCTTGAGCCTGTCATTCCCCGAGATTCTGACTCCCTCCTTTGCTTGCTGCCTTTGTTTCTGCATGATTATTTGTTTATAGGTGGGGGTCCCAATGGACCCCTCTGCACCCATATGGACAGTCAGCTCTTGTCCCCTGCTTAACAGTGCTGTTATCCGTAATCTGTTCACTTCCAGCTCTGAAACAGTTACAGTTCGAAAATATTCAAAATATTAACTATACATAATCCTATTAAAAATTTCAAGATATTTTTACTAAAAAACTGTCATAATCTTAACAAATTCCCACTCTTACCTCTCATAAAAATATATACCATAACCTTAACCAATCCCCTACCAATTCCCTAGAAGAGGGAAAAAAATAAAAAAATATGAATAAAGTCTTATAGAAACCAAATTAATTTATTAAACTCCTTGAAAAGAGAAACTATTTTTCTAATTTCGCACACCTTCCATTACACATAAACAAAAACTCTTAACCAACTAAATTTAAACCTAAAATTACACCTTATCCCAACGAACAACCTACTGCCAATTAAAACGTCTAAAAACAACCTAATCTCGTGGTCGGAGAGAAAGAAGAAATATGCTTCTGTTATGAAGTAATAAGTACCCATATGTTAATCATGGTCTATCAGCTTTAACTTTTTGTTATTTTATTCTTAAAATAACCCGTTGTCATATTCTTGTACCACTATACATAGGGAAAAGGTATTAAAATAAAATTAATTATTGAGGGATTCGTTGAGTATGGGCTCTTAACAACATGAATGATTGAAATGTCAGAAACTTAATTCACTGGTACAACGGAAGTAGAGTACAATAGCGTAATGAGAGGTAAATAGCGTAATAAGAGGTATATAGTATGAATATCAATAATTTAAACTAGCATTTGTACTTTATGTTGCAAAGGTAACGCCGTAAGGTATAGAGTGGGGAAGAATACCATAGAGTGGGGAAGAATAGGGACATAGAGTGGGGAAGAATAGGGACATGTGAATGGACATTGTTGAAAACAAGGGTGGATGATAATGAGTTACAATTGCAATAGTTAGTTATGTGTATTCTGAAAATGGATATTTTGTAAATAATAATAGTTTGTGGAAGAATAGCGACATGTGAATGGAGATTGTTGAAAGAAATGATGGATGATAATGAATTAGAGTTGAAAGTCTTACTTATGTGTATTTTGAATATGGATATTTTGTAAATAATAGTAGTGTGTGGAAAAATAGCAACATATGAATGGACATTGTTGAAAGCTAGGGTGGATGATAATGAGTTATACTTGAAATGATTAGTTATGTGTATTTGAATATGGCTATTTGGTAAATAATAGTAATGTATTGTAGAGGTTATCCATTATCCATGTTGTTGTTTTTGTTTATGTGAACATGTTTTTGTACATTTTTTTTTTTTTTCAAGATGTAATTTTTCCATATGCTACCTATTTATGGTGTTATTAGAAAATACTATTATATTGTAATGGAAGAGGTGAAAGAAATGATACGACATTGTGAACAACATCATGGTCGTCGTTCCATATTTGAAAATGCATGAAAAATTGTTGGAGCCATGATGATAATAATAAAAATTCCAACATGATTTTGAAAAATTTTATCTAAATTTTTTGAAAATGTGGATTATAGTTGTCACGTTTTAGAATTTTGAGTGCCTTAATTTTACACAGAAAATGATAGAAATTACAGCATGATTTTGAAAAAATCCAGCTATTTTTTTTAAATGCCAATTACAGCGGTCAAGCTTCAGTATTTTGGGTGCCCAGGCATTCATGATGGATGCTAAATCCATTTCCGCCATCCAAAAACAATTTAAACACTCCCACAGTCAAATTTCGGAATTTTTCGTCCAGACAAAATTGTGAGCTCTTTAGATAAGACTGGAAAAAAAAGGTCTACCTTTGTGTGGGAAACATGATTGAACATCAAAGTTTCAAACGAATGTGTACACACATAGAGGATTATTATGGAAGATTCCTTCTTCAGGGAATCGTACTATAAGCCATGAGGATATTAAATGTCCTTAAAAACTAAAGCACTGAGCTTGGGAGCTTCAAGTCCCAGGAATGGAATTTGGTATTTGGTAACATTTTACAAGGGAAACATGATTGAACATCAAAGTTTCAAACGAATGCGTACACACATAGAGGATTATTATGGAAGACTCCTTCTTTAGGGAATAGTAATATAAGCCATGAGGATATTAAATGTCCTTAAAAACTACAGCACAGAACTTGGGAGCTTCAAGACCCAGGAATGGAATTTGGTAACATTTTTAAATGGAGTTTCCAATACAAACTAGTGCGAATCACCCACAAGCTTTCAAGTTCATGGCCCCTAAATTTTTGCATTCTTGATAATGTTTTCTCACTGTTTCAATATCAATTTCATGATGCTTCCAAAAAAAAATTACAAAACAATTTTATAAGTTTTAATTTCTATCTATAAAATAGCTACTCCATTGTGAAGAACAGAGAATTGCTACTCCATCATGAAGAATAGAGAACTTGCGAGCTTCGAGACCCAGGAATGGAATTTGGTAACATTTTAAATCGAGTTTCCAATACAGGCTTTCTCAATCTGACAGAATCACCTACAAGCTTTCAAGTTCGTGGGCCCTAAATTTTTGCATTCTTGATGATGTTTTCTCACTATTTCAATGTGAATTTCATGATGCTTCCAAAAAACTATAAAACAGTTTTAAAGTGTTAGTTTTTATCTATAAATTGGCATTTCACATCATGTTGTATTATGAGTCATTGTGTAAGTAAAGCAACATTGTGAATCTTGTGTGAGAAGGACCAAGGTGTATTTAGTAGTCACAATTGATTGAGGGATGAGGCACATTGAAGAGTCATAGATAAGAGAGATGCATTGAAGAGCATTTTGGTAGTACATCATGAGAAACTGTGTGAGGCATTTTTCCACCATTTGGTCATCTCAACATATTTGTTACTTTCTGAAACTAGCATTTCCTAGGTATGCTTGTCCACTAAAGTTTGTTATGTGATTCACTGTAGTGTTGTAAGTTACACTGCATGGTCTCTTAAATTTTGCTGTGGTTTTACTAATTCCCTATATGGTTTGCTAAAGCCAAAATATTATAGCTTATGACATGACGTGTGAAGTTTACTTTCCAGGCTTTAGATATAGAAAACAGTAGCTGAGTTTTGTTACTTGTTAACTGTTGAATAGTTGGGTATACTAACACGTGAAGTTTACCTTCCAGGCTTTAGTTATAGAAAACAGTAGCTGAGTTTTGTTACTTGTAACTTGTTGAATAGTTGAGTATACAAATTTAGATGAATATATTACTGTAAGTGCTAGTATGTGGTTCGGCACATCATCATTTAGAAAGAAGAAACAAACGACACAGCAAAAAGAGTCAGCATCCGTCTTAGTTCCCAAGGTTGAAGTTCAACAAATTAGATGTGTAGCTAGCTCATTGAAATAGGATTTAAGTTCGGAACTCATAATTTTAAGCCAAGTTCCCCAATTTAAATAAGCAACCACCTTCAATATGCACATAAATTCTATGGTGGGCTGGGCAAAATTACAAGAAAAATATGTATGTATTAAGAATAATTGATGATATAGCCATGGGTTGTTCTCAATGGTGATAGTCAGCAACATTTCATTGCATTATTCCCGTACAAGGGGAGACCACACTTGTTGTCGAGTTAATAAAAAAATTCCTGGTATAATCACCTTACTTACAATGACAATAACCATTATTACACTAGTAGCACATCAAATCATATCTAAACACGAGTACACAAGAAGTTTATTATATCAGAGTAAATGTAACTGTCATGTCTAATTCAACTCCATTACCAGTAGTTCATTCTATCAATTTTTTATGCTTATATGACATCTATTGTCTAAAATGGTGCAAGCATAAAAGTTCAATGCAATACTACAAGCCTCCTGATCTGGTTGAACTTATTCTGTCAATTTGTGATTCTTATATAACATATAGTCTTTAAGGAAGCAAAAAACAAAACTTTAGTACAATCCCGTAAGCCTCCTGCTTTAGTTGACATTCCAAGGAAAATTGTAAAGTTATAACTAAAATTGTAAGTTATAACCCGACATATAAAATCAGCAAAGGTAATTACTAAAATTCAAGTTATAAAGTCCCAAAGCCGTTTACATTGCTCCACTATGAAAATTATTGATCTTAGTGAAACCGCATATTTATGATACAAAGAAAGTGTAGATACAATATGATCTTCGGATAATAAGCCTTCACCTAAAGGCTAAAGTGTCAACACATCCTTAGCCTAAGATATCTCTAAATAGAATGGAAAAAATAAGCTTTAGAACATGACATTCACTAAACTCATACTTTGAAACCAATTTCAAAGTATTCTCAGTTATTAATTTGCATATCTACAAGCATACATTGCAACAGGGTAAGTATAAACAGGGCAAGCCACAACAGAAAAGGTCTGAAGCTGATGTCGCTTCTCCTCGTTACAGAGCCTCTCTTCACTTTTTTCGCTGTATGATAAGTACATCTAGAAAATCTAGCAAATTGATCAACTGGAAATCCATCATACCATTACATCTCCTCGAAGAGCTATTTAATCCTAATCCACATCTGAAACCATTAACAACTTGTTAGCTCCTGCTGCAGCATGTATTCATTTTTCATGATTGGTATTTCACAGGCCAAATATGTTGTACTTTGCTTGCTGCAATGCTCCATATTTGCTCAAACAGTCTCCACATGAAGAAGGCTACTTCAAGATTCATGCAATTGCCTTCAAATTTTGTGAAATTTTCCTGGTATCGCTACTGTTAGTTAGAGGGAGGTCCAAACAGTTTAATCTTGGTCTCCCTAGGTTTAAATTTCATGTTTTAGAATATAGAGATTGTAATTCTGTCCAAACAGTTTAATCTTGGCAGACTCTTAGATAGGTAGAAAAACAGAAGAGTCCAACAGTTTAATCTGGGCTCTGGAAGAAATGGTAGTATGTAGAATAGGAAAGCATCAAAAGAAAAATGTATGATGGGTTTGCAAGTCTAAGTGCACCCCCAAGCAAAAGAAGAAAAAATGCTAGGAAAGTAGGCTGGGTAGGTAGTTCTGAGGCTGTTGAATTGCTGACAATTTCCAAGTTTGCAGGCATCATATCATGCGGAACATAATCAGCAAAGTTTTGTAAGCAAAAAGGCTCAAATGAGGTATAACTAACTCCCCATCTCCGCTTTCCCCCCGATCACTAACTAACATCCCTAAAAGAGGTCAAGATCTGCTTGACACCTCTTAAGTTCATCATCTTCATCACTCCGATTGAGTAAAGATCTGCTTTACTCAAATTTGTTCCATATCTTCTCCCGAAGTATGGTCATACCCCCTGCAACAGCCTAAGTTCTTCCGAAACTTAGCACTTTCTTATCATCTCCATGTTAACCACTAACGTTATTATCTATCTCCCTATGTTTCTTGTCCCCATATTAATATTAAGTAAATTCCCCTATGTAATATCCCTTCCCCTGGTTGAAAAATAACCATAGCAAGTCCCGGGAATTGTTTAAGTTTATCAGAAACTAAGCAAGAACCCAGCCTCCGAAACCACCTTCCACATACTATGGACTCCTTCCTAAGTATAAAACTCCCCCGAAGTAATCGGACCCCTTCCGAAACTTCAAAAGCCCTTCACACCCACTTACTTACCTTTTCCCTTCAAAGTCGTTTTCGCATCACAAAATTCGCCATCTCACATTCATGCAAAACAATGACAATCTGTTCCCCGCCGATGCGACATCGCGAAATCGGCGATCGGCGATCACAAACGCCGAGTGTCCACTTTTTTCACCCCTTCCCCTCCACCGATGCGATATCGCGATATCGCATATCAGCAGTCGCAAGCCCCAATGTCCAACCCAATGACCCCCCTCTTTCCCCGCCGACACGATATCGCGATATCGCATCGGAACCTCTTCACCAACTGTTCATCCAGTACCTCACCATGTCGCGCTGTACCAGGGACCCACTGATGACGTCATCCGCCGTACAGCCGACGCAGTGCTTACGTCAGCAGCCAGAAAAGCCGAAAAAAGCTTCGCGCAAGGAGGAAAATCGCACTTCGGAGCTCCAGATCAAGAAACAGAGGCAGTTTTCGATGCGCGAACAGCGCGAAGCGCTATTCACGCATCGCTACGGGAAATAGGCCATTTCGAGGAATCTTCAGGGAATATTCTGATTGCCGAGCCCATTGCGCACCGAAAAAGCCTGAAAATCACCCAAACGTGCCAAAGGATCCGGTTTGGAAACAGCATCAGATCATTCACCGAGTTTAAAGTGTATCAGATCAAATCAACAAGCTTCAAGCATGTCAAAGAGTATCAGTCGACGGCGGAAATCATTAATGTAGCGGCAAAGTGTATCAGAGAATATCTTGAGCAGCAGCCCAAAGCAAGAGAAATTTGAATATCTTCCAGCATATCCATAGAAGGAAAGCGAAGTCACTTGAAGCTCTCAAATCATAATAATTGCACATTCAATTCGCACCAAAGCTGAACTGCAGCCCCAAAGCACATTCACTTCAGCAGCACCGCATCTAGTCCCCAAGGGCCACCTCGTCACCTGTTCCAATTCAGCTGCCCCAGCGCAGCCAAAAAGATTTACTTGCATTTATTTCCAGCAGCATTTAGATTTTTGAAGAGTTCTAAGCAGACCTGTCAAGGTCACTTGTAATGATGCCTTTCCTGATATTTTGTTTATAAATACCACCCGAAGCGATATTGTAAAGGGTTAGTTGGTTGGTAGTAGTAGTTGTTGGTCAGTTTCCTTTCCAGCAATTTCTCTGAGTAAAGACTCGCACTGTAACTGTCATATTTTTCATAATCAAAGTTTGCTGAAAGCATGGATTGCGAAACAACTTGCTGTTTTCTCTTGGCCAAGGAATGATCACGGAATTACTGTGTCTCTGCATGATCCAATAAGTGTTATTCTCCCCTGTTTATTTTATGTTTTTTATCATCTTTTCGCCTTTCTAAGTTGCATGAAAAAAGAATAGCTTAAGATTTGTTTAAATACACCTTAAGTTCAATTTCTGCACTTTTCAATGTTTTCTGCCGAAACAGTTATGGGATAGAATTCTTAACTGCTCTAGTTTACACTGTTTCTTTCATATATGAGTGCATGTATTTGGAATTCTTAACTGCTCCGGGATCCCACTCATCCACTTCTCCCCTTGGTCATCATGATGAAATGATTCTCTTTTGCCTTTCATCCCTGATATTCACTCCATACTTTCAGCAACCTGAGTATTGTATCCTGCGTGGCTATCCCGCTCTGTATCCCCTTGTGACCAAGAAAACGCTCGCATGCCTCAATCTGTGACTCCATGCCCAATGGTTCAGAACTTATCACACCTTACTGTGCCTCTTTACTCGAGAATCCTACCTTCCTTCCAATCCACAGTCAACATTCCCTTGAAGTCAGAAAGCTAGCCTAAAATCATCAACTAAGGTTGAATCCGAGATCAACTGAGGTTGAATCTAAAGGAGAGATCCCTCTCCGATTGCAGGTGGGCTAGAACCTGCAATCAGAAGATTGGTTTGTGTGTTACCTCGGCCGTATCCCTAATAGGAGCATAGGGACAACCTGAGTGATAACATAATGGCGACTCCACTGGGGACCTCCTCAGATAAATCAATGCAACCAATCTGCAGCTCTGCAGTGGAAGAAACCGACTTGTAAAAGCCTCGGTCGACCTGTATCTGCGCGCACCATTGGGGATTCAAACACACAGATCATCTTTGAACCCCAATGGAGGAAGTGCTCCTATTTTTGAAGGCTTGTCATGTCTAGTTTTGATCTTCGGCAGTGGATAGAGATCAGACACATCAGAGTCCAGACATCCACCTGGCGACTCCACTTCAATTTCAATCAAAGGCTCCACTGAGGAACGAACCAAATGTTACAACCAAGTGTCCCATGTATTAACAACAAAAGAGAATGACCGAATCTTGGGAAGAACTTCAGATAGAAGAAGCTTTAGAAAAATGCAGAGAAAGTTTATCAGAGTTTGAGCTTGATGATAGATTTTTCAGAAAGGTATTGTCAACAATACCTGGCGGCCGAAATAAACTGTTCCTTGAGTTTGTTGTGCAAAAATATAAGAATGAAATTGAACTCTTGGGAGCTCAAATTCAGGCTTATGAGTTTTGCAACCCTCAAGAGTTTTGCCGAAATCTTCCTCCTCCAGTTCAGCGGGAAATAGTGTTGTCTCCTGAATTACAGTTTGAGTATGATCTGGGTTCCAAGGGAAAGACAGACGGATCAACAGCTAGGGTCATTACCGACGATGTAACTGATCCTTCCAGCCCAAAGAACCCAGAATCATGCCTGAGCTTCCACACCCATATTCAGGAGGGAACAATGTTTCCTGAGGAACTGAGGATTCTGTGTGATCTGGGATCCAAGGGAAAGACAGAAGGATCATCTGCTAGGCTCATTACCGAAGATGCAGCTGCTCCCCTCGACCCAGAAGATCCTAAATCATGCCGAAGTCTCCCGTCCTCAACTCAGGAGAAGATGCCGCCACCTGCTGATTCACAGACTCTGCATAATTCTATTGAAGATTCAAACGAAGCAGAGGAAGTTCTCTCACAGGGTAAGTTCATTGATCCAATTGCAGATTATATGGAACTTTGGCTTAACAAAATTTTGCTAACATGTTTCCTCAGTGAAGACCATAAGCTTCAGCGGCGAGAAATGGAGGCCACAATTTTGGTTGTAAAAGCACGCGCCCGGAAGATGCTTTTGTGTTCAGAAACGATCAGTTAGCAAGATTATCTCGATTTACAGTTGCTTGAATGGCTGCACTAGTTATGTGATTTTACCTAACGACAAAGCAGTTGCTGGTTAGGGTAGGTAGGTAGGAGAAATAAAGCGGCCGAAGGAAATAAATTTTGCAGAAGACAGCAAGAAAGTAAAATCAAGGCGTTATGGCCTGCTTTTCTTAACTTCCCGCAAGGAGAAGCCATCCCCGAGTGGAGCCACTGTTAGCTCCTGCTGCAGCAGGTATTCATTTTTCATGATTAATATTTCACAGGCCAAATATGTTGTACTTTGCTTGCTGCAATGCTCCATATTTGCTCAAACAGTCTCCACATGAAGAAGGCTACTTCAAGATTCATGCAATTGCCTTCAAATTTTGTAAAGTTTTCCTAGTATCACTACTGTTAGTTAGAGGGAGGTCCAAACAGTTTAATCTTGGTCTCCCTAGGTTTAAATTTCATGTTTTAGAATATAGAGATTGTAAGTCTGTCCAAACAGTTTAATCTTGGTAGACTCTTAGATAGGTAGAGAAACAGAAGAGTCCAACAATTTAATCTGGGCTCTAGAGGAAATA